>JARBWK010000003.1:102188171-102470364 GCA_030556195.1 Anolis apletophallus
ACATGGCTGGACTGGCTGCCGAACTGGCAATGGTTACGCACGCTTGTGGTGATAATCACAGTAGTGATATGTTCAGTGTTAATAACTATGTGCTGCCTGCCCATTTTGCTCAAATGCCTTGCTAGGGCAGTGCAGAGTTCTAGAAATACAGCAAAGACTGTGCATGCTGTACAGGTTGGAAAACCTGGAGTCCCACGGGACTAGAGAGTAAATTGGTCTGCTTAAGGTGTTCCAGATGTTGGTGTAGGAAACCCCTTGTGATGGGTTTCCCACAAAAGAGAAATCCTGGAATGAAGCAGGTTTGGTACTTTTCCGAGCATAAAAAGTACAGTCAGAGAGTGATGCTACTTGTGCGTCAACTCTGAAAAAGAGGGTTTTGGTGTCTGGAATCAGACAGGCACATGCTATGGAAGACTAACACCCTGATTAAATGCATTTTAATACACTCTGTGCCAATTTAAACCATATAGGCTAGATGAGTGGGAAACAGTGCAGCTTGAGCTATGAAAGTTAATGGGATTCTTAATGTGAATGGAAAACACCATTGCACATGGCAAAAAGTTCGACCTTCTTCACTGCTGGCAGGAAGCCCGGAACTAATGTTGCAAGTAAAAGAACAGAGAGGCTCAGCATTGATAGCTTGCACTGTGAGAAAAGGAATACCTTATAGATGGCTATTGTTCTCATTTTTAGTGATGACAGAGAAATGATGTAAATGATTTGTGCAGTGTTTATTGGATTAATGAAATGCCATGTAACAACAGTAATCACCAGCCAATTATGATTGTTTTAACCATGAAGAAGGGGTGGGTTTAACTGGATGGACTCCATTGAGGTATAAATGTCTTTGTATGAGATGTATCGGGGTCTTTTGCCCCTACCTGCAGCTGTGTTCTGCTGGCAAATACCCACCAGCTGGTGCCAGTAAATAAACCTTTTTGCTTTTCACCCTACTTCACAGTTGTCACGTGTTCTCCCTCATCCTAGTATCCGCACGTTCGGGCAGCGTTGGTAAGGTTAACTTGGTACTTGGAGTTCTAGAACTCCTGGTTTCTGCTTCTTTACTAAGGCCCCTTCTATACAGCTGTATAAAATCCAGATTATCTGCCAGTGTAGACGGAGCCTGAGTATCCCCCTACTCATTTAAGTTATGTCATTTAGGCATCTAGCAGATGGCTCAAACTGCTGCATTCAGTAACATAAATTGATTTTAACTATTTTAAAAATGCTTTGAGGAATTCTTAGAGTTGTTTAATATGTTTTAAGTTTTTTAATTAAAATATTTTTTTGTTGTTTTAAAATTGGTTTTCATTTGTTCATCCTCTTGGGAGCCATTGTGGGCTGGGAGGTGATACCGAGTGTTGGAAATAGTGACCTTCTTCAGGACTCTGCTAGTTATTCGTTTGTATATAATTCAGATTGCTTACTGTATTGTATGTGTGTGTTTTGGTATGCAGTTTTCCTTAACTCTATGTTGTAGTGGGGGACGGGGGGACGGGACAGGACTGCGAACAAAATGATCAGATCTGGGCGTGTTCAGATCTCAGACTCCATTTTAGAAGTCAGTAGAAACAGAATGCTTTACAGACTTTGGACTCTTAAGATTCTAAGAAAGATGGCCCGTCTTATCTGCACAGAGAAACTACTTCAAATCCTATCTGTAACTAGATTGATAAGAAATATACCTGTATGATGGATAGATGAAAATTGTGAGTAAACCAGATATGTTACTTTTAACAAAGACTACTTATTTTTGGTCTCTTGAGAGCATGATTTAAACCAATATGTTTTAAAGGAGAGTAGATGTTTTTTGGGCAACTGAAACAACACTTCTGAAACTCTGCTGGTTTGTGTGTGTGTGTGTGTGTGTGTGTGTGTGTGTACACACACGTGCATTGGCATCTCTTTGTTCCTTACAGTTCAAATAGATATCTAGGTATATCAGTCTAACAGCTAAGAAACCTAATTGCCTTGCATGAATACTAGTGGAAATTTACAACTAAGGAGAAGATTGACTCAAGCAAGTTTTTAACTCTTCTCCAGAAGATCATACTTTACAAAAGATTACAATCTCTAACAAGATCATGCTTTTCCAAAAAAATTCCTAGTTTTCCTAAAGGTTATGAATGCTATTTTTCAAAACATAGATACTTTAAATTAATAATTATTAATAAATAAATATGAAAATAGAAAAATAATCTCTCTTTTCTTGCAAGTGTAACCTCTGCATTTAGCTGCTCTGTTCAATTTTCTTGATTTTCTGAATATATGCACAATTTATGTTCACTTTGCTCAACACAAGGAGGGGTAGTAAGCTATATACTGAAGCTCTACTCAGAATAGAATAATTAGGAATCTGTTCCAGTCATCTCTCAGCTTTCTGGCTTTCAGTGGGCATTACAGACATTTTCAAGCATGTCTTTCCAGCTATATACAGTGGATATAAGTGTTTTTAATGTGTTCGAAAGCAAGCCAATGAAAACTAGGATTCTTGGGGTCATGTATTCATCATAACATATCATGATTTATATGCACCACATGATCACAGCATAACAATGAGTCCTGAGGTCAGTTTAGGATAGTGAAGCCTCTGGTGGATAGGAGCCAATCCATTCTTCCTACAGGCTCCCTGTAAGCTAGAGATGATATGGAAATATGTGTAATGGCATAATTCTGGTGTGTTTCTATAAAGTAAAACAGCTCCAGGGGACTGCAATTCTGAGTGGTAGAACCAAATCCTTTAACTAATCCCTGGTGATTATACTTCCACACATTCCAGATTAATACCTTTTGAAACAAGGGTAGCATCCCTGTGTCCAGAGGTTGGTGGACTGTGGCTTCTCGTAATCTTTACACTTAGCTATGCTAGATAGGGCTACTGGAATTTGTAACCCAAGAACATCTGGAGAGACATGGGGATCACAACCCTGTATTATGATATACACCAAAAGAATGAAAAGGAGGAGAATATATATATATATATATACACACACACACACACACACACACACACACACACACACACACACACATATATATATATATATATATATATATATATATATATAGTAGTGGTCTCTGAATAAAGTGTTAAGCATATCCTCCCCTGGCACTCCATCACTCAAAACTCTAGCTTCCAGAGCTGTTTTTTGCATTAAGGACATTTCTCAGAGTTTTGTTACATAGATTTTCACACAATATGAAGTTTTTCTCCAGATGTGGGAGGAAACAGGGATCTGGGAGTTTTTAAATCTATGATCAGTTGCATAGTAATACCCACTAGTGTCCAGGAAATGCATATTCTCAGGAGCTCACTTTCTCATTACTCTAGTCTGTGGTTTGAACAAAAGGTAATTAATGGACAAAAATTACTTGTCAGTGTTTGCTAAGGACAAGATAATAACTCTTCTTGAAATTATGTATGGCACTTAAAGTTGGAACGATCATTGTAGGACATTGAGCCCAACCCCACATTCAATGCAGGGTCTCCAGCTAGAGCATACATATTCAGTAGAACACTGTCCAGTGTCTTTCTGAAGACATCCAGAGACGGAGACCTCACCACTTCTGGACCATCATTGCTGTTACAAGGTGACTCCTAATGTTCAATCAAAATCTATTTTCCTGTAACTTCAAGTCTTTAGACCTGATTTTATCATGTGGGCCGGAGGGTACAGTCTTGCATCCTTCTCTCTGTGACAGCCCTTGAAGAGTGAAATCAGGCCACCTCTCAGTCTTCTCATCTGGGATGAACATATCCACTTGTACAAGCTCAAAATACATTGATCATTTTTTGCTTTGCCTTGTGTTGAGACATTATGGGACTTCCTCCTTCTGACTGGTCATGCAGGCACCCCATCCAACTGCAAGGGCAAGAAGATCTGTGGCCGGTGGGGAGTGGTGGTGGCAACACAAAGCTAAGCCATCCCCTTCCTCTGTGCTGTTTTTAAGCAACTGATTTTACAGTGGATATGTTTTTAATGTTTGCATATATTCATGGTTTTATGTCCTGGCATTGAATGTTTGCCGTATATATGTTGTGCTCTGCCCCGAGTCCCCTGCAGGGTGAGAAGGGTGGAATATAAATGTTTTAAATAAATAAACAAACAAACCACAAACAAAGAGCTGTCTTGGCAGTGTCCATCCAGACACCGGATCAGGACTAGGCAGACCAGGATAATGCATAGATTTCTGCAAACTTCAAAACATCCCCTGACTTTATCTAAAGTGGGACAAAGTCAGGTTAAAGAGAGAATTCCAATGCGCCATGCCGCCAGTTATTACTGGACCTAGAAAGAGTTCAGATTGGTTTGTTCATGTAGACAAGTCCCTAGTCCATTGGTTCCTAACCTGTGGTCCATGGGCTACCAGTGGTCCGCAAGAATGAAAATATGGTCCACAGCCTCACCATTACTACACCGTTGCCTCAAAAGCAGGCAAAAGTGACTGGTCTCGCATTGCTGAGGCAATGGGAATGTCAGGAGGGGAGAGGTTGACTAGCCACAAAAGATTACTACTACTACTACATCAGCTCTAGATACCGTATTTTTCGCTCTATAAGACGCACCTGCTGATAAGACGCACCTAGATTTTAGAGGAGGAAAATAGAAAAAAATATTTTGACGCGACGCTGCTTCACTCCCCTCTTGCTCCTCTTTCCCCCGCCCTTTGTTCGAGTGATCAAAGGGTGGAGGAAAGGAGCAAGAGGCGGAGCAGTGCAGCGTCAGAGCCCTCTGACGACACTGCTTTGCTCCCCCTCTTGCTCCTTCTTTCCCCCGCCCTTTGTTCGAGTGATCAAAGGGCGGAGGGGGAAAGGAGCAAGAGGCGGGCGAGCAGTGTCGCGTCAGAGCCCTCTGACGTGACGCTGCTTCGCTCCCCCTCTTGCTCCTTCTTTCCCCCCGCCCTTTGTTCGAGTGATCAAAGGGCGGAGGGAAGGAAAAGGAGCAAGAGGCGGGGCGAAGCAGCGTCGCGTCAGAGCCCCTGACGCGACGCTGCTTTGCTCCCCTTCTTGCTCCTTTCCCCCCGCTCTTTGCTCGAGTCCGCCCTCCACCGCCGCAACGGACCAGAGAAGAGAGGCGGCGACAGAGGCGGCGGTCTCCAGATGAAGACCTCCCCTGGACGGCGAAGCGAGACAGAGGCTGTCCGGGACACTTTTGGTGAGTATATCGCCGCCCCCTCTGCTCCAGCGCCTCCCCCCCCCCCCGCCTGCATCTTCGCTCCATAAGACGCGGCTGATTTTTCATCCTACTTTGGGGGGGGGGGACTGCATCTTATGGAGCGAAAAATACGGTAATTTCTGTGTATGTGCAGATGGCCACTACTGGGTGGCATATGTTCTGTATCGGAAACTAGAGCTGATGTGGTCTATCCAATGCAATTATCTGAATCCTGTTACATTAATAATAGATGCTAAATGATAGCCTTCAGGATACCACAAGCATCTTAGTTGCCTTTTACTACAGTAGACTTAAATGTCTTTGGAAACTTTTACTATAGTGTATGCATAGTGTTTTTCATCCCAAATAACCAAACCAGATCTAAAGTTGATCAAAAACCAATTCATAACTTTACTGGTACTAATGTTGGAGAGTGGCCTCTGGTGAGAGTGGTCCTTGTTCAAGTGGTCCCTGGTCAAAAAAAGGTTGGGAACCACTGTCCAATACTCAAATCACTATACTATACTGGCTATCCCACATATGTTCTTTTCCCAAAAATAATAACTGTGACTCCATGGTGGTTTAAATTTGTCGCTGTTGTTATTATTATTATTCCTTGCCTAATCATGTTTCAGTGTTATTTATACTAAAGGGAGTGGGTAAGTGAAGAATTAATATATAAAGCAGGAAATGGAAGTGGGTTTTCTGTAAGTTACCCTGTTACATTAATAATGAAAGCCTATGCCATACTAAATGTACTAGCCTTCAGGATACCACAAGCATCTTAGTTGCCTTTTACTACAGTAGACTTAAATGTCTTTGGAAACTTTTACTATAGTGTATGCATAGTGTTTTTCAGCCAACCTATTAATGATAAAGTTTTCTCTTTCTGTCAGTTAGCCAGATAATTAAGAGGAAACTCTATGAGTGTGAAGAGAAGCAAGTCTTAAAAAAGAAACATCGGGTAAGCAAAGCAATATTGTAAAGGCAAGGAAAAGGTGTCCAGTTACAAGAAGAGTTGAGAAGCAGACAAATAACAGGATATGGCTGGTGAAATAAATAGAAAGCGACTAGTCTTAAGGAGTTTCCATGACTCACTGCTGCCGGGCTAACAGTCACTAAAGCTGCACAGAGAAGTGGTTTTGAAAGGATGCAAGGAAAATAGATGTAGAAGAAATGTTTTAAAGAGGATAAAAGCTCCGTAGGAACAAGGAGACAGGGAAATAGATGAAATGGGATGATGTCATGGAGAGATACCTTTCTTGGCGAGACATCTGGAAAATTGAGGCACACAGATTATAGCTCTGTTTATGATCCTCTGCCAGCGAGTGCTTGTTTACAGCAGAGAGGGTTAAGAAAAGATGACAGTTGATCCTTAATGTGACAGGAAATGCTATTTCACAGCGAGCCTGGATGAGCCTGGCCACAGATCAGCTTTGATAGAAATGTAGGCACAAAAAGATGGTGTTTCAGTGTAACAGGCAAGTGTTTTTTCAAAAGCAAGGAATCATGGTGAGAAAGGAACTCTTACCAGATTTTTCAGGTGAACAAAGCCACCTCCAAGCAGAGGCGCTCTACATCGCTGCCCGAGTCATTATTTCTGTTTGTTTGAGTGCAATTCATTGCTGCACAGATAAGAACAGTGTATCTACATGCAAAGGAAAGTGAAAAGGACACTGCCAATAGTAAGAAGTCCAATCTATGTGGAATGCCAGTGTTGAAAATAGCTTACATGTAAGTTGAGTTGCCTTGGGCATCCTTTAAAAGTTTCCTCCAGATGGCATCTGTTTCCTGTTCACGAGCCATAGAGAGAGACAAGTAATGTCACTTGGGAGCATCACGCAGAAATTAATGCATGTGCGTTTGTGCTTCCTTTTTTAAAATGAGAAATTAGTTTTCACTCTCCCCAGGAGCCAATGTCAGAACAATTCTCAGCCTTCGATAGCTACGTAAGTGCCTGAAATTAAACAAGCAGATAGTTTTGACAGAACAGATGTCCCCATGGCAATGTAAGGATGTCTTGCTCACTAAGGAGTGAAAAGAATGAACAGATGACAAAGATCTGGAATATTTACTGGCGGTGCTCAAGGTACAACATGTATCTTTAGAAGCAAGCTGCAAAGGATATACATGAGAAGAGTAACAGTTCTGCTATGGTAGGCTTCATAAGTAATTGTTGTTATTGTTTATTTGTTCAGTCACTTCCAGCTCTTCGTGACCTCATGGACAAGCCCATGCCAGAGCTCCCTGTCAGCTGTGGCCACCCCCAGTTCCTACAAAGTCAAGCCAGTCTCTTCAAGGATACCATCCATCCATCTTGCCCTTGGTCGGCCCCTCTTTGTTTTTCCTTCCTTTCCCCCCAACATCATTATCTTCTCCAAGCTTTCCTGTCTTCTCATTATGTGGCAAAAGTATTTCATCTTTGCCTCTAATATCCTTCCCTCCAGTGAGCAGTCAGGATTTATTTCCTGGAGTTTGAACTCGTTTGATCTATGCAAGACAATATTCTTCTGACAGTCAACTCAGGTCAGCAAGAGTCAATAAGAGGATCCTTCTATGTAAATTTCAGAAACCAGCATTCTTCTTATGGCTTGTGTAACCCTCCCCAAATAATATTTCAGAAGTGCTAATATTTTTAAAACTAGGCACCAAAGATGTCATGGGTTGGAGATTATGAACCATGTATGATATCGCCATTAAACATCAATATCCCAACCCAGAAAGAGAATATTGTCATCAGCAGAACATTATGCAAGTTTTGTGATAGGTATGTGGGTGAGTTGATTTGGGACTGTAATGAAAGTACAAACAGTGGTAATTACAACTGTGGTCATTAGCACATAGTAGGACTATCAAGGTAATTACTGCTGCTTATACTTGTCTACATTTCAGTTCTGACCCCATTGATTAGGATTCCACTCCCACACAGTTATTAATCCATCAAATATAGTGGAGAAAATTCCCCTGCTATTATATGCCACAGCACACCAACGCACTTGGCCCTTGCTAAACTCCAGCAAAACTGGCATTAATTATGCCCCAAGAAAAGATTAAGATAGACAAATTTAATCTGCAACAAAATGTTGCAGCATGGAATACTTTTTTTTCAGTATTTCACTCATGCCAGTCTTCATGCTGCTGCTACCTTTCATCCATTCTTTCATACATTTTGCTCAAGTCATATATTTTGTGCAAGGGTTTCCCTAGGCCTGATCAAGGTTCTCCCCAGTCACCTACATTGATGACCCATTTGGAGTGTACAAGGATTCAAACTCAGGAGAAATGAGTTTGCTATTATGTTGATGTCAGTAATAAATTATTAACATAAACAAAGCTTTCTGGGTGCCAACCTTTACGTGATAGTGTAGCCAAATAACCCACAATTTCAGTCATTGCAGAGGTTGGAACTCTTCACCAACTGCATAACAAATAAATTTCCAATACAGCCTCTTACCCAACACATGATACTGGGGACTGTGGGAGCAATGGAGATCCATGTTTCTATACCTGAACATACACAAGGATTTTACTTTCAGAGTTCACAGTGAACTCTGGAGGTCCCAGCAATGCCTGTTGAAAAGACTAAGAGAAGATCAATTATGCCAGCTACTGGGCATCCTAAAGCAGTCCACATTTCTATCCCCTTGAAGCAAGGCTTGCTAGGTGCATCACTCCAGTAAATGAAAGGCATGTGCAATTGAAAGAAAAACACACTGACTTCTGGGTTTGGCTGCTTTGGAGCAAGATGGAGAAATGTGAACTCTATTGTCTTTAGAAGATAGTGGGAGAGTATCTTTTGTCTTACCACCACCACCACCACCCCGACCCTCATACTTCTTAGATATGAATGAGGGGAACATGCTGACTTACAAAAATAACCAATTGGAGTGATGGAAAGGAAAATATCTGAGAGATAAGCCCGTCCAGTTAATGGAAAGCCAGGAACCTGTATCTTCAAGACGTATGCTCAATGGAGCTGACGTTTTCATAGTAAAGACTATGTTTTATACACCACAACAGAGAACTGGTTACTCTTTAAAATTACAATTCCCAGAGTCCCCACTGGAAGTGCTGGGCATGGATTTGGGGAAGTATAATCCAAAAGTTATATTTCCAAGCTTCCACATATCTTTGAGAGCTTGAGAATTTGAATATTCTTGCTCTCTTTACTTTTTGCTTAGCCTAATAAAGCTAACACTGCCATAGATACGGCAATGTTGTGGTCCAAACAGTTGTAAACAATTTCCCAACCACTTGTCAAACAGATTGTTTTTTTCTTCAATCAAAATAAGTTGGCATAAAAAAACCCTGCCATATATATTTCTTGTTGCTACTGAGATCTATAGAAAAAACAAGAAATATATGAATTGACTAGGAAAAATTCCTGACACAATTTGGCTTGTGTATGCCATTTAGGGCTTTCATATGCTTAGTAAATGATTCTGAATTCCCGGTTCAGACAGGCACGGGGGATCATATTACAAACATGCATTAATACCAAAGAATTTTAGGGGAAAAATAAGCCTGCATTTATAGGGATTACAATAAAGGCTTTGATTGTGTAGATCATGAGAAATTATTATTGCTCTAAAAGAAATAAAAGTGCCTCCACATTTGATTATTTTGATGTGTAAGATATACTCTGGAAAGAGTTCATTGTTAGGATACAAACACAAAAACAGAATAGTTTCCCATTGGTAAGAGGGTCAGAAAAGGGTGGATTTTAGTTTCCTCTCTCTTTAATTTATGTGCAAAATATATCATACTGCACAACATGGATGTTTGAAAAATATCAAAAGTGAATTGATCCTCTACACCATGTTGCCCAACTCAAGCATTGCTTCGCAGGCCATGTGATGCATAGAACAGATGGGCACTGGAGCAATGCCATGACAACATGGTACCCGTGAGGATGGACAAGACCTCTTGGTAGTCCTCACATCCGATGGTCTGATTCATTCTATATGGCATATAATGTGATACTTGGACATGGTTGTACAATGATACGAATGGAAGCAATTAGAGAAGACGTTGTGATCTGTGTGAAAGCTGAGGAATGGATCGTCTAAGCATCTAAGCAATATATCAAATGGAGAAAAAAATAGCCTCAGAGCAAAAAGGCATGAAAACTTGGGAAAGGAACATAAACAGTTTACATACAGACAGCACTATATTACTCACAGAAAATAGAAAGACTTGGAATGGCTATTGAGAAAAAGTGTGGCGGCAATGTTACAGGTGAATATTAATATGACAAAGTAATGATCACAGGTGCTTTACATAAATTTACATAAAGTAGATAACAAAGATGTTATATCTTGGCTCAGTCATCAGCCAAAATGGAGAATGTGATCAAAGGGATGTGAAGGAATTACATAAGATATCCAAATATAAAGACATAGATTCATTTCTGGTTGTGAAAGCTGCATAGTGAAAAAAGCTGACAAGAAGAAAAGCAGTTAATTTGGAATGTGATGCTTGAAGCAAGTCCATGCATTATTAAAGTTCATACATTGCTGCAGGCACGTCCATGAATTGCTTTAAAAGATAAGTGAATGGGCCTTAGACCAAATCTAGCTTGACCTCTCACTAAAAGTGAAGATGAGTAAATGAGGCTATTATGCTTTACATTGCATGTCATGGGATGATGTGACTCGCTGGAAAGGACAACTTGTTCTGCTTGTTAGTAGTTTGGCCCATTCAAGGAAGACTAAAGTCTATGCCATGTGGGATGGGAAGAACTGGAGTTCTTGTTGGAGCCAGAAGATTAGCGAAGTGCATGAATCTTAGGGCCCTTCCTCACAGCCCTATATCCCAGAATATCAAGGCAGAATATCCCACGTTATCTGAATGTGGACTCAGATAATCCAGTTCAAAGCAGGTATTGTGGGATTATTTATTTATTTATTTATTTGTCACGTTTCTATACCGCTCCTCTCAGCCCGAAGGCGACTCGGGGCGGTTTACACAGGCAGTCTCTGCCCTCAATACAACACAGCAACAAGTCAACCCCCCCCCCAGAAACAAACATATAATAACAATTTAACAATTAAAAGCATACAATTGCAGCCTCAGCGTCATGTTGAAATCAGTTTCCATTGCATCATCGTCATTCCATATATCTCATTAAGCCTTATATTTCTCTTTTTTGCCTTGATATTCTGGGATATATGGCTGTGTGGAAGGGCCCTTAATATTGTTCCTCTCCCCCCAAAATGAGATTAGAGGTACCTATGTTACTGCTTATGATACTTGCTTTTATTGTTCATTATGATGCTGTTTTCATGTTAATTTATATTTTGCTGTTCTGTTTTTAACTGTATTTTGCCTGGGTATGGCCCCATGTAAGCTGCCCCGAGTCCCTTCGGGGAGATGGAGGCGGCGTAGAAAAATAAAAATATTATTATTATTATTATTCTGCAATCCTCACTGAGGTCAGAATATCTCCCATCTTGCATGCAACAATGCTAAATTTCAGAGTGGTTTGTTTTAATGTTAATATATGAAGGTCAAGCATTGCTATTTGAGTCTGCTGAACACTTATTTATTTGTTGAATTTATATCCTGTCTTTCTAAAGGTACCTGATAGTAACATGTTAAAGACAACTAAATTGAAATTTAATTTAAAATACTAGGAAATATAGGGGGGGGGGAATTAAATGCACAAATTTCATCATGTGATAATACCATGGGCCTCTTGTTAGAGCAGGGCAGACAAAGAGGTGGCCCTCTAAATGTTGCTAGATTGCATTTCTCAGGGCCCTTCCACAAGGCACTATATCCCAGGATCTGATCTCAGGTTTCTGCTTTAAACTGGATTATATGAGTCCACACTGCCAGATAATCTGAGATAAACAGAAAACCTGAGATCAGATCCTGGGATATAAGTCTCTGGAAGAGCCCTCAGTACTCTTTTCTTTGGGCTAGGCTGAGAAGGGCTGATGGAACTCCAATTCAACAACAACTGCAGGACCACATTTTTCCCATTCCTAGGAATTGTGTAATGTAGAGCACATAGTGGCTCTGAAGTAATACAGGGCACATGCTTGAAAAGGAGCTTATGTGTGTAGAAAATTATTAGATAAATAGTAACAGATAAAACCAGTGTGTGCTGCATGTTCATATATTATGAAAGAGACAAAATTATGGTGCATAATAATTCCTCCCAAGAAAGGGACTGGATTTGTTATACTGTAGTTCAAACAAAACTTTCACTGATAAATCCTCCAGGGTGCAAATGTATAATAAAATCATAAATTTAAATTATGATGCCCTCTAAAAATGACAGAAACAGAAAACATTTACTGCAAATGCTTTGTAAGCATTGCCAAATAGCCATGAAAGTAAAAAAGGTACACAAAAACAAGCTGCAATTTAATTGGTGGATGGATAGGTTTTCAAGGTATATAACAGTATTTTGTACAATCCACATTGTAAACTTGTGCATATACTCTGTGTGTGTGTGTGTGTGTGTGTGTGTGTGTGTGTATGAATCCCAAGTAAAAAACGACAGCCTGCTTCTTCAAATCTGTTACAGTAAGCTTTAAACATGGTTACAATTTTTCTAGTGAGATTAAGTGCATCCTCACTTGCACTTTATCCCAAAGGGAGCTGAATGAGCTCCATGGTGGTTACACAATGCACAGTACTGATTTGGCATAATACAATCTTGAGTTGTGTTAACAGAATTCACTGGATACTCTGGAACTTTCCCCAAACTCTGAAGTAACCAACAACTTTGGGCACAAGTCATCAACTGTGCTACTTGGTTTACATTACCATCCCATTTTTCCTGGGCTTGGGCAGTCCAGGGATTGGGGATGACACCTACGTTGCCCCTCTTGCTGTATCATTTCTGATGCCCATCAGGCAGAAAAAAGGCACTGAACACTGCTTGGCACCTGGAGTAATGACTGATGTTCAGAACAAGGCAACTGAAGAAGAGAGGGGTAAAGAAGAGAATGATTCTTCCTTCCTCCTCCCTCTCACCTAATCACTCTGGATATTGCTACTCTGGGTGTCAAGCAGTCCCACATCATTTCCCATGCTTGGTGGGTACTGCAAATGGCAGATGGAGGGTCACAAGCAAGTTTTGGCACCACTCAGGTGTGCAGCCACAGTCCAGCTACTGGGGTGGTTCAGAGACATGGAGTGTAGCTTCTACCTGGTCCCTGAGCCAGTTAGGGGCATAGAGTATAGCCTCCATTGATGGTGATCCAGAGACGAGAAAGAAAAAGCACTCTCTTTTCAATAGTACTGTCTTCTTTATCATCAGAAGACATGTTATCTTTAATACCTGTATAATCCTCTGGAAGGACAGGGCTGGAATAAGCCCATCAAGGAATGGACTGAAATTATTGAGCAGTCAACAGCAACTTTTAAAATATTCTCTCTCTCTCTCTCTCTCTCTCTCTCTCTCTCTCTCTCCTCTCTCTCTCTGCAAAAACATCTAAACTTGGTTTTTTTCTGCACAATGTATTTGCAAACTATAAAGATAATCAGCACAAAGACATTTAGAATGACTATGTCTGAAATTTAGTAGGACTATTTTTTAGGATCTATCATCACAGGCTATCACTCATGGCCAAGTATGATTGGTTTCCAAGTCTAGGGACTTGGTAGTGGTTTTGTAGTTGACTGTAGAGACCTCTTCTTGATCTGCATGTTCTTTCACAGTAGAGACATTGGTTTTCAGATTGAAGGTGGTCCCAAATAATGGTTGGCTTGATGCACCTTCCTCTTGACATATTTTTTCTTTTCACCCTCCATTCGTGGCTCTTCAAATACTACAGCACTAATAGAATGCTCGAGGGCCAGGGCTTCCCAGTTCTCGGTGTCTATGGCACCATTTTAAAAATTAGCTTTGAGCCCACCTTTAATTCTCTTTTCCTGTCAACAAACATTCTGTTTTCCATTCTTGAGTTGGGAGTAGAGTGACTGCTTTGGGAGACTGTGACTGGGCATTTGGACGTGACCAGTCCTGCAAAATTGATAGCAGAGGATCATCACTTAAATGCATGTGGTCTTTGCTTCTTCCAGTGCTGTCTGTCTGTCTTCCTAAGAGGATTTGAGAAGAAAGGAATATTTTTTGAGAAAATGCTGATGGAATTATTCCAGGAGTTGAGAGTGATGTTTGTAGAAAGTCCATGTTTCACAGGTGTATAACAGGGTTGGGAGGACTATAGCTTTATAAACAAATATTGTGGTCTCCCTGCAAATGTCCCAATCCTCAAACACTGTCTGTAACATTTTAAAAAATGCTGCACTTGCAAAGCTGAGATGGTGTTGTATTTCAGTGTTGATGTTGACATTTGTGGAGAAGTGGCTGCCCAGGTAGCAGAAATTATCAACCTTTTCTAATGTTACACCATTAAGCTCTATTTCTGGCATTTCAGAGGTTTTGGTTGGTGCCTGCTGATAGAGCACTTTGGTTTTCTTGATGTTCAGTGAGAAACCAAGCTTTTCACATGCTTCTGCAAAGGTGTTTAGAGTGGTTTGTGCGTCTTCTTCTAAATGAGCACAGAATTTGATATCATCAGCATATTTGAGTTCCAGAACAGATGTTGTTGTGACCTTGGTTTTGGTTTTCAGCCTGTTGAGGTTGAATAGCTTGTTTAACACCTGATTCCACCTTAAATGGGTCTCTTTGGAAGCCACTGCTGTTCAAGACCGTTGCCATTATGTAATCTTAGAGGAGCTGCAAGAAGTTCATGAATTTATCAGGGCATCCAATTTTTAGGAGGATGGTCTAGACAGAATTATGATTCACTGTATCAAATACTTTTGCAAGGTCAATGAATTCCATGTAGAGAAGTTGATTTTGTTATCTGTATTGTTCTTGGTCTAATGCAGGGCTGTCCAACTTCTACAGGCCCAAGGGCCAGAATTCCGGTCACTGATCACCTGGGGGGCCGAAGGGTCTGCCTCTGCCCCCAGCTCTGCCCCCTCCCCCAGCTCCGCCCCCACCCCTCCCCCAGCTCCGCTCCCTCCCCAGCTCCAATTTACTTACAATTTACCTTGAGTTGTGGAGTTGTAGTTCACCTCCATCCAGAGAGCACTGTGGACTCAAATAATGATGGATCTGGACCAAACTTGGCATGAATACTCAATATACCCAAATGGGAACACTGGTGGATTTGGGGAAATGTTTCCTAATACCTTTGAGTTATTTGAGTCCACACTCAAATTGGGACACACCAAAAAAAAAACCAAACACCTCAATGCTATTGCAGGGCTTGATGGGGCCTCCTTTCCCAGAGGCGGGTGGAGGAGGCCCAAAGAGCTCTCTCCCTCCCAGAAGGGAAAACAAGCCACGGGGGCAGGCGCAAAGGAAGCCACGTTTCGATCTCCCTCAAAATCTCGTCTGTGGCTGGCGTAGTCTCGCGATGCTTGCCTAAACCCGGAAGTAGGTTGGTTTTTTAATTTGTATTTTATTAAAACAAGTTAGGGGGCCGGAGGGAAGGGGCTCGGGGGCTGTGTACAGCCCCAGGGCCACCTGTTGGACAACCCTGGTCTAATGCATCTCTAAAAGGCAGAGCTATGATCACTACAATTGTATCCAACCTCTATAAATGTGTAATGTAGACACAATTCATGTATGTCCTACAATTATTAGCAGAGAAAGCAGTTAGTTCAGCAACAGCCACCATAGTTTGTTTGTTTTCACCCTCCTCATAACCTTATGAGACTGAGAGAAGTTGGCATATAGCTATCTACAGCTAATGAAGCAAATATCGAAAAGGCAATTTTGTTCAAGAGCTGTTCCAAGAAATTCAGGCTTGCCGATCCTTTCTCTACTCCACCCCAGCCCCTTGTGCTTTTGCAGTCTGGATGCAGGTTTACATAAGGAGTCCTGGTGAAAGGTCATTTTTTGCCAACCTACTTTGTTATAGCTTGTTGGGCTGCAAATTATGCTGATCATTGGAAAAGAAGATTATGTCAGGGAAACATTTAATTTATGATGGTTTTTAGTCTGAATTTTAAAAGAGTCATCCAGGATCATTTTAGGGAGAAGGTTCAACTTTTTAGATAACCCTTCTCCAGTTCAGACCCTACTAAAAGGTATCCCCATGCACACAGAACACCATATACAGTATATGGATACTAGGAATGGGTAGGTTCGATCAGAATCCTCGTAAATCGGATTAAAATCAGAATTAATCCATTTTTGAAGTGATTTCGAAGCGATTTGGGAACCTGGAAGAAATCTTTCCCTTTCGTAGCCACTGCCGCCATCTTTGTTCCGATCCAGGAAGTGAATCAGAAAGGAATCAGCCTTTGGAGGCAAACTGCTGGTTGCATGCTGGGATGCTTGCCTCCAGTCAATTAGGGGGAACAACCTTGGGAGGGGCAGGGTTTCAGCACAGCAGGCATTGCTCTTTAAAAAGAACCGTGCGTGCCTCATGGGCTCATTGCCAGTCAGGGACGCAAAGCCAGAGGGACTAGGGCAGGCTGCTTGGGTGGGGAAAGTGCCATGCCACCGCTTTGCAAGGGAAGGACTGGGTTGGGAACAATTTCTCCTTTGCTGTTAATTCCCTTCCTGAAGCAGGGGATATAACTTTTAAGGGTTTTTTTTTCCTCCTGGGGTTTGACTTCTGTGCTTTGGAAAACCAGAATTCACCTTTGCTGATAATAATTTCCTTGGGAAAACACGCAAAAGATTGGAGACACCTTTGACTGCCTGGGGTTACACATTGTACTTTAGGAAACTAGAAATCTAGTAATCTAATCTTTTTCTTGGGGAACAACACCAAAAGGTTTGAAGGCCCCTTTCCTCTCCTTGGGCTTACACATTGTACTTTGGGAAACTAGAAATCTAATAATCCAATCCTATTTTTGGGAATCAACACAATAAAACTTTGGAAGGACCCTTTCCTCTCCTTGGGCTTACACATGGTACTTTGAGAAACTAGAAAGCAACTACCCCAATCCTTTTCTTGGGAATCAACACAATAACGCTTTGGAAGGACCCTTTCCTCTCTTTGGTGTTACAAGTTGTACTTTGGAAAACTAGAAATTTGTCAAGGACCCAGGGATCTTCTAAACACATAGAAAGTTAGTATGTCTGCTGACAGAAGAGAATCTTTTCTACCGCTGTGGCAAGTTTTATCAGTAACGGTCTAAAAATGAGGGAAAGGGAATCACCCAAATTTTGCCTGTCCCATTTGCAGGATTTTGCGCATTGAGCAATCGCGCCTGCCATTAACAAAGCAATTCGGAAATTTTGGAAATTTCGAAAATTCCGACCTTTTTTGTGGAAAATTTTGGAAATCATTTCAAAATCCAATTGCCAACACCCCCTACAGACAAAATTATTTTTGAACCATTTTTTTCTTGCTCAAACAAGCCTAATGGGTACCCTTCTATAAGTTTATAGCCTAGCCTTTCAACCGTATAAAGTCAGAATGTGAATCAGTCAATATGTGACAGAAATAAGAACTGAAAGACAGAAGAGGTGTCAGTGATGTATCAGAAAAATAATTTGCTCTTGTTGAAGCAAACAATGAGGCTTCATTAATATTTGAATTTTGTTCCAAGTACTGTTCATTAGCTGCTACCAAATATAGATGTTTGGAATGAATAATAATCCTTATTTTTTTCTTGATAAGACATCTGGTTTTCAACAAAATTACAGCACAGGTAATTACTCTGGTGACAGACATCAACTGTACCATATGGAGACTTTGGGAAAGTGATTTTGCGTGGACAGCAATTGAAGGAATCCTACTGCTCAACATGGCCTCTGACAGTGTTGGCTAGGAGATTGTAATCCCTAGAAAGTAGTTTTTCCAGACTTTAAAAATGGGCATGGTGCATTAGATATAGGTCTTGCTAAACTGATGCAGATGTATGCCACAGGAAGCTTCACTTTAAAGTTGCTGCCAAGATTCAGAAATAAATGAAACCAAGGAAAAGCCAGGTGCACACTTCTTATTTACATGAGTATTCTCTTAAAACAACACAACACTTTCTTCCACTGTTTTGTTAAAACATCCCCATTTGCCGAATATAAGAAATGTGGTCTCCACTCAAATATCATCCTAGGGGATCCAATACTGTAGATCAGGGGTGCTCAGAATGGTGATCGGGATCACCAGGGTGATCTTTGGGCCTCATCCTGGTGATCTTCAGGCCTCTGACCAGGTTTTTTGCAGTTTGTCCTCTTCACGCACCCCTGCACGCTGCAAAGAAGTCCTCCGTCGTTGCTCCTCCCCGCTCCCTGCTCGCGCGCTGCCTCCAAAAGCTGCAGAGTTCAAGAGGCAGAATGGGCCCCCTCTTTTGGATTCCTCCTCCTCCCTCCATCCTTCTCCAGCCACTCAGAGTCGTAGGAGACCAAGGGGGGCGGGCCTGGATAATGCAATGCATGGCTGACCCCGCGCGCATGCGCAGAAGCGCCCATTCTGCCTCTCGGACTTCTCGTGAGCTCTTGGAGGCAGCACGCATGCTGGCGGTGTAGAAATAGGAGCAATGACGGAGGAGGAAGAGAAGGATGCTTTGGGGTCATTTCCTTACCGCCTCTCAAAGGTCGGTCTTTTTTACTTTGGGGTGGGTGCTTGATTGTTCTGTGGCATGTCTCTGTTTATTTTTAATGTTTAAAATGGCCTTTTATCTCCAAAGCCTCTCTGCTTGCTTTGTTCCTTGAGAAATATATGTTGGGGAACATGGAAATGTGGGAGAAATGGGGTGGTTGGATGTATTTTTGCATGCCCCTTTGTTTACCTTGCTGAGTATTAAATGGCCTTGCAGTTCAACAGCCTCTCTTCTTACTTTCTGGCTGATAATATGTGTGGTAATATGGCAGTGTGGGAGAAATTGGGTGGTTGGATGTATTTTTGCATGCCCCTTTGTTTACCTTGCTGCATATTAAATGGCCTTGCTGTTCAAAAGCCTCTCTTCTTACTTTCTGGCTGATAATATGTGTGGTAATATGGCAGTGTGGGAGAAATGGGGTGGTTGGATGTATTTTTATGCTCTGTTTTATATTGCTGTTATTAAATTGAAATGTTGATGTTTTATAACTTCATTTTATGTAAACTGCCCCGAGCCTGCTGGAAGGAGCGGTAGATAAAAATGAATAATATAAATAAATAAATAAATAAGAAAATAGTTAAACATTTTACATTTCTGTGTAGGTGATCTTTGGGACTTGGTTTTTTAATCAATAGCTCCCATGCTGAAAAAGTGTGAGCACCCCTGCTGTAGATTTTACAGCCTGTTACCAGTAGTCATTATGTTGCTTTTGAGGAGTTCATACAATTGTCTTTCCCTTTAGTTTCCAGTTGTTGACACAACTAAACATTAAATATATGCAAATATCTTCTCTTGTGTCTTGACTACTTCTTAGCACAGCCTGGATTCTGCCCAAATCTGTTATATTCAGTAGTAGATATTCTATTCAATAATAAATACACGTGAATCAACACAACATTCATAATTCATTATACTAAGGATGTTTCCACAGTGTTGTGTTATTATCTAATTTGAATAACGAACATTATGTATTAGCCTTCTGAGACATGATTTGTTTCCCCTTCCCAAAATCTGAAGGGGCTTCGTTTGAAATCCTTTATACTTATAACACTGGTGAAGGTTTTAGCTGCTTTCTTTACTAACTAGGCTTCTTGTTGGTACAGTTTACGTCACATTAATTTCAAGTCACTAGGACAGTTTGCCAAAAGGTTGTGAAATACATGAGGCAAATTAACAATGCTCTCTTAATTCCACAATGTATGTTATTATCATAAATAAATCATAATGTATAGCCAGTGATTTGATAGAAAGCAGGTTTTCAAACAAGGACAACCATTTAAAAATCCAGTACTCTTCCCATTCGCACACAGATGCTAGGTACTTATTCTTATTTATTTATTTATTTATTCATTTATTTATTTATGGCATTTGTAGCCTGCCTTTCTCAACCTTACGGCGACTCAAGGCGGCTCAGAATTGGCAAATTTGATGCCATACATTAATAAAATACAGTTTAAAATATTCAACCCAACATTATAAAAACCATATATAAACCATTAAAAACATATAATCACCAGTGCCATCCTGTTAAAATCATTATCCGGCAGCATTGTCTAGCTGGCCATTCTGTGTTCATTCTTCTTATTTCATAATTACCTATTCTGCTGCATTTCCAACTGCCTGTTCAAAAAGCCAAGTTTTTACTCTTTTTCTGAATGTCAGGAAGGAACGGGGTGATCTAATATCCCTAGGGAGGGAGTTCCACAGCCGAGGGGCCACCAGTGAGAAGGCCCTGTCTCTCATCCCTGCCAGACGTGCTTGTGAGCAGGGACTCCCCTGCAGGGCCTCCCCAAATGATCTTAAGTTCCTAGATGTTTCATAAGGAGAGATACTTTCGGACAGGTAAGCTGGGCCGGAATCGTTTATTTTTCAAGGAATAACTCTAACTTCTGGACCCAAGAAGCTGAAAAATGACACACACACACCCCCAAAAGGGTAGCCAGCAGCAATTCTATTGTATTATTTGCTAATTTATTGGGAGAAGGGATGGAAGCTTTTGCAGATATTGCCCAGAAACGCTTGATGCCTTACACCTGCATGAATTCTTCTCTACAATATATGGTGCCTTATGTCTTATGTCAGTGGTTCTCAACCTGTGGGACTCCAGGTGTTTTGACCAACAACTCCGAGAAATCCCAGCCAGTTTAGTAGCTGTTAGGATTTCTGGAAGTTGAAGGCCAAAACATCTGGGGACCCACAGGTTGAGAACCACTGTCTTATATAAACCATGGCTGTGGCAGCAAAGTGGCATATGCAGTGGTATTCCACATGTGATTTAGTCTGTGGCATTGCATTGAGTAGCCAAAATATATAACCTTTCTCTAAGATCAGGCACTGTACCCGAGGACTGGAAGGAGGCAAATGTAACTCCGATCTTCAAGAAAGGATCCAGGGGTGATCCAGGAAATTATAGGCCAGTTAGTCTAACCTCAGTTCCAGTCAAAGTGATGGAAACCATTATTAAAGAAAATATTACTAAGCACATAGAAGAACAGGCATTGCTGAAGGAAAATCAACATGGTTTCTGCAAAGGCAAATCATGTCTTACTAACTTGATAGAATTCTTTGAGGGTGTAAATAAACACATAGATAAAGGGGACCCAGTCGATATTGTTTACCTTGACTTTCAAAAGGCTTTTGACAAAGTCCCTCACCAAAGGCTCCTAAATAAGCTCTTCAGCCATGGAATCAGGGGACAGGTCTTGTCCTGGATTGGAACCTGGCTAAACTGTAGGAAACAAAGGGTGGTAATAAACGGACATTTCTCTGGATGGAAAGAGGTGAGAAGTGGCGTACCCCAAGGTTCAGTTTTAGGACCGTTACTTTTTAATTTATTCATAAATGATCTGGATGTAGAAGTAAATTGTGAGGTAGCAAAGTTTGCAGATGACACTAAACTGTTCAGGGTAGTTAAAAATGAAACTGACTGTAAAGAGCTCCAGAAAGATCTCTCGAAATTGAGTGAATGGGCAACAAAGTGGCAAATGCATTTTAACCTAAACAAGTGTAAAGTCATGCACATCGGGGCAAAGAACCCCAAATACACTTATCAACTGATGGGATCAAAGCTTTCTGAGACAAACCAGGAAAGGGATCTTGGGGTTTTGGTGGACAGCTCAATGAAGATGTCAACCCAGTGCGCTGCAGCAGTGAAAAAGCAAATTCTATGCTTGGCATGATCAGGAAGGAATTGAAAATAGGTCGGCAAATGTTGTATTGCCTCTCTACAAATCTATGGTGAGGCCACATCTGGAGTACTGTGTACAATTCTGGTCACCGCACCTCAAGAAGGATATAACGGAACTGGAAAAGGTACAAAGAAGGGCAACAAAAATGATCCAAGGGATGGAGCAGCTCCCTTATGAAATCAGGTTGCAACGCCTTGGTCTTTTCAGCCTTAAAAGACGGCGTTTAAGAGGTGACTTGATCGAAGTGTATAAAATCATGCATGGGATAGAAAAGGTGAATAAAGAAAAAATATTTTCTCTGTCACACAACACTAGGACTAGGGGGCACTCCCTAAAGCTCCAAGGTAGGAAAGTTAGGACTAATAAAGGGAAATATTTCTTCACCCAGAGGGTCATTGGGTTTTGAAAACCACTTCCAGAGGAGGTTGTGACAGCTGTCAGCCTGGACAGCTTCAAGGCAGGATTAGACAGATTCATGGATACCAAGGGAATCAGTAGTTACTGAAATGGACATCCAAGTGCCACCTCTGTGTTGATGGAGGCAGGCAGGATTTTCCCCGGGTACTGGTTGTGGGGGGCCGGGAGCAGGTGAGGGTTTTGCTTTCTGCTAGAGATCCCTGTGTACAACTAGTGGGCCACTGTGTGACACAGAATGCTGGACTAGATGGGCTGAGGCCCGATTCAGCATGGCTCTTCTTATGTTCTTATGTTCTTATCATTTGAGGTGGTGACAGTTTTGGATCGGAAGAGGAAAGAAGATGGCAATTTCCTCCTCCCCTCCCTCCCTTGTTGCTAGCCAATGTCACCGAGAGTGATGGCAAACCAACAGACTCAAGATTCATTTGGACATGGCTGTGACACAGGAAATGGGAAGGGAGGGTAAGCAGCGCTAAACTGGGTTCAGAAACACTGGGCACCCCCCCCCCCTCCACCACTGCCTCCGCCTGCACAGCATATGGGTGTTTGTGTGTGACTGTGAAAAGCATCTTGGGACTGATCTGGTGTCTGCTATGGCCCGATTCAGCATGGCTCTTCTTATGTTCTTATGTTCTTATGTAAATACAGTGAATTTTGAACTAGAAGACTAAGTGCTACTTGATTGTCCTCATGCAATGAATGTGAAACATTTTTTAAAAATCCTCATCGATGAAAGCAGGCACAAGGCAGCAGGCATTGTGGGAGGTGTGAGTTTCTGAAAGACATCCACTTAAGTTTGCACATTCATGTAAAGTGCACAGTGCTGCTTTGCTGCATGGAGTAGTAAAAGTGGGTAGCACTGAATGGATGCCTTTCTGACCAATCAATCAGCTTATTTTGTGCTTGCTATGCATGTACTTGATCTCATGGAAAGAAAAAGACAGCAACTCTGTGCAGAAATTGAATTTTCATACAAATTACATTTTGCAAAACAATAATTTAAAAAACCAGTTCCCGTTGACAATTCATTCCTTCTTGGAAACCAATTTATTAATACCATGTGTATCCAAACTGACTCCTATTTATGGCAACCCAATCACAGCATTGACACAATTTATTCAGAGAGGATTTGCCATTGCCCTTTTCTACAACTGTGACAATGTGACTTGCCTAAGACTAGCTAGGGCAGTGACTCCTGGAGGGGTCACGAGGGGGTTTCAGACGGGTCACGAAATGCCATCAGAAAACACATATTTGTGGTGGTCTTAGGAACTCCTTTAGCAGAGAAGGCTGAAGATCTCTCCACCTGTCCTTCTCTTCATTTTTGGAAACAGACGGCAAATCCTCCCACCAAAATTCAAGGTCAATGCCCACCAAACCCTTCCAGTATTTTCTGTTGGTCATGGCAGTTCTGTGTCATTGTAAATGTCTGAGATGCAGGATGTATTTTCATTCATTGGACCAAATTTGACACAAATACCCAATACAATTACAATTCATAATAGTAACAAAATTCCAGTTATGAAGTAGCAACTAAAATAATTTTATCATTGGGGGTCACCACAACATTAGGAAGGTTGAGAACCACTGAGCTAGTGGGTTTACATCATCCCACGGTAGCTCTCCATTTTCAGTTTACCCCCTTATCTATTGCGTGTGGATGGGCGACACCCCTCCTGCCGATAGCACACTGATGATGCAAACACAGCTGCCCTGCTGCTGACCAATACCGCAGGTACAATACCAAGCTAACTTCCTGGCACCCCTAGATGACCGGACAATCCCCCCCCCCTTCCGCTAAGGGGAGAAGTGAGCCAGGGCCCATGCCACATGCCAATGGATGTTGTGATGAGCTAAGAATAACAGACAAGTATAACCCAAACTGAAAACATTAACAGTATGCAGGGCAGGCGGAAAGCCAAGCAGGGCAGGCACAATACCTGTAGAGGAGCCCAGGCCAGCTTAATAAGGCTGCCTGGGACAAAGGGGGTCCAGCACTGGCAATCCAAGGTAGGGAGTGGCCAGGCTGCCGATTGGCTAGCTGGCTGGGTATCAGGAAAACTTCCCACTGAACAAGGGGCTTCTGGGAAGAAGCCCCCTGCTGGGGAGTTCTCCCTGGCAGAAGAATGCCCCCCACCTCAATGGCCCTCACCCGGTAAGTCGGGCAAGCGTTTGTTTTGGTTTTTTTACTGCAAAGGTTGCATTGCTTCCCTATTCTTCAGGCTTGCAATATCACAGCATGAGATGGTCTAATGCCTGATCAGTTTAGCCAGGCAAGGTTCAACCCTCAGGCTTTAGACATTGGTTATCACTTCTCTGCCAGGAAAGATAGGTTTTCTGTAGAAACTTGTGTCAAAATGTAAACAAGACAGAAACTGAAAGCTCTTCCATCTTCATAGATGGTAACAGTTTAAGGTGTTTCTTTTGTAAATGTATACATTGAAAGCAAACACTGAGCCATGCTCCACAGCGTAATGTTATGGATACAAATTGCTATACAATTATGTCTGTGTTCATTTCCAAGTAGCTATGTAAATATATATATTTAAAAACACAATACTTTCCATGTAATCCTTTAGTCATTGATCCTCTTTGCTTATTGTTAACAGAATGAATTTGGCATTGAATGATGCACAGCAACACAAAGACAAATTGTCATCATTTCTGTCCCACCTTTTTGCAAATTGGGAATGAGAGTGTCTTACACCAAAAAGATAGTGTTAAAATCCACAAGATGCAGTTAAAACAAGATTAAACAATCCAAATTTTAAAACCAAATTAAAACATACATTACTGAACATACAAAAAGAAAGTATGTGTGTTCTAACAGTGTTTTAAAATAACACTGTCATACAACCTCTTTCCATTCCACCATATGGAAAATTCCAGAGTTACTCCTAAGATTCCTTTCTTCCCTCTCATGCTTTTCTTTTTTTGTGTCTCTGGATTGTGTCTCTGTCCAAAGCATGGAATAGAAGATCTATGTGCTTCCAGATATTGCTTCCACACTGTGGGCCCATTGTCTTTGACCATGAAGCATGGCTAATTCATACTAGCTGTGATATTTTCTCCTGAGGCTGATAGGAACTATAATCCTGAGGCTGATGGGAACCTGGAAGATCACCGTTTCTCTAGCTCAAGAATGGCATAGGAAAAAAACACTGAATGAAATTAAATTTCCTGCCTATTCCTATATAGAACTATCGGGAGTATTTAATTTATCTCATAGAAGTCCATACATTAACCTCTCCAGATAATGCAGTTACTAATGTAGAGTTGCAGCTGGCAGCTCACGTGCCATTGGGGATGATCAATCAGTGTGAGGAATCTTATAGGAGCTATCCAAGGTGCTGAAACCATCTATATTTAGCATCTTGAATTGTAGTTTTAAAGTAGAGTATGGACTAAAACCTGGGTCCAAATTACTGTGACAGAAGCCACCAGTATGAACCAGTCTCAGCTTGCTCTGGCTCCTCATTTAACACAAATAGTCTTATTGTCTCCTGTCATTTAAAGAGCTCATTGGCTTGTTTTTAGACCAGAACACTAGACTATGGTTTGTAATTTTTTTTTATCGTGACAGAAGTGACTTGAGAAACTGCAAGATGCTTCTGGTGTGAGAAAATTGGCTATCTTTAGGGACATTGCCTAGAGGACACCCGGATGTGTTACCATCCTGTGGGAGGCTTCTCTCATGTCCCTGCATGGGAAGCTGGAGCTGACAAATGGGAGCTCACCCCATTTTGTGGGTTCAAACCACTGTCCTTTAGGTCAGCAGTTCAGCTGGCACAAGGGTTTAACCAAGGCATCCTCAAACTTCGGCCCTCCAGCTGTTTGGGCCTCCAACTCCAAGAAGCCCTTAAAGCTTGTTCAATTGTCAGGACTTCTGGGAGTTAAAGGCCCAAATACCTGAAAGACCACAGTTTGAGGATACCTGGTTTAACCCATTGTGCTGCGGCTCCTTATGGTTTGTATGACAGATGCAAAACATATAGTGAATTTCACAGCTGAAAACTTGTAAGCCAAATTTCACATGTCTATAAAAGAGAACTGAGAAACTGTAGATTCCATAAGTAGTTGCCTTCCCAAATATATTTGGGGGGGAAATACCAGATATCTGTCCATGGCATTTGAAACATATTTTAATTGGCTGTCACCTGCAAATATCTTCCAATAAAAGTATTGCAGGGTTTATTGGGGGGGGGGGGGTTGCCAGAAAGATAAAATACCTAAGTTATATCACAATTATGTTGAATAAGTGAACTTTACAAGAAACAAATCCAGAAGAAGAAACTTCTTCTGGATGACAGTCTAGTTAGAAACTGCATTACTTGATGAAGACATACAAGGTCTCATCCTTTTAGTGTTGTGTCATGAATCTGTGGCTAGGGCTAATTTGTTATTCCTGACATCATGGCTATCAAATCTTCACAGTGCCGATAAACATATTATAAAGATGTATGTTAATTTACAGTATGATTACTAGACTGAGAAGCAAATTGATGCACTGCATTGGAGTGACTGAATTTTCTTGTCAACAAACAAGATGGTTAATTATAGATGAAACTCATTCTATCATTACACAACATTTGACAGATGCCCAAGTGCCTCTTAATTCATTGCTTATGTATAGTGAAAATGCCTGTTCCTATATAGAACTTAATAGTACTCATTACTACACATAACCTTCTGCCCTGTTAATTTTTAATTTTCCCTTGAGACTTTTAATATGAAATGTTTATTTACATTTTTAACCAAGGTTTTGTTTTTTTTAAAAAAAAAGCTTGGCTCAAAAGATGTTTGTAAAAGGAGGCGGGATGGCCATCTGTCAGGGGTAGTTCGATTGTGCTTTTCCTGTATGGCAGGGGGTTGGACTAGATGGCTCATGTGGTCTCTTCCAATTCTATTATTCTAAAGCAGAATATAATGTTATGTCTAAGAATGTCTGACTTTTCTGACTTACTTGGGAACCATCACTGCAACTTCTTGATAGAAAGAAGAAGGATGCAGAACAAGAGATCTTATCTCTGTTCCAGTTGATTGGATTTGTGGAATTACCTTCTAACTTACTTGAACTTTCCTACAATAAACATTTCAGCTTATCCAAGTGAGTGAATCCCAAAGCCCACATTTCTAAAACACTACAGCATCTAGAGGAGATAAATACATATGTCCGCACAGCCAGTTAATAGGATTTATTGAACCAGATCTAAAGGTCTCTTAAAAGATGGGATGTGAATGTGGAAGTGGCTGTTATACCTCCAAAATGGCAAACAAGTCAAAGAAAGGCAGTCAGAACCTCAGCATTCATTTATATATCCATCTAACACATTTAGGGCTAAATCTAATAGTTATTCTCCATCGGAATAAACAAATTGAATCCATGGAACTTACATAAATATTGATGCGACATATCCAGTTCATTCAATTGGTCTTCTCTAGTTGGACTCACATTTGGATTTATGCCCTAGTCAATGGAAAATATTCAGAAGACCTGAAAGGTACAAAAAAAGAGTACTACACTAGTGTTTAGAAAGCAGCCAGATCCTGATGTTGTACAAGGCAGAGAAATATCTATAGTAAAACAAGCTGTGGGGTGGAGTGGTTACAGTACTGATTTAAGGGTTTACACGGTCTTTAGCCCTCTCTGCCAAAGAGTCATGGTGCCTTACCAAATGATAAATGCTAGGATTCCATAGATGTTGCCATGGCAGTTGAAGTGGAATCACAGTGCTATAATTTTTAAAGTGAAAGAGCCCTGGTGATACCAGGTCCTAGCATTCTGGCAGAACTTCTACCAACGCTTACTCTGTGTTGTGTCAAGACTGCTGTAGCTAGCTAGCATTCAAATGCCCCACAGGGCCTAACAGAAATATTGTGTCAAGGGCATTGTAGGAAATTAAAACAGTCACTCTTTGTGCCTCTAGGTAGGTTAAAAGCAGAAATCTACCCAATATAGGATGAGTCTCATCAAAGGGCTCTTTTTCTTTAGGGCACCACTGAGATCTGGAGCTGGCTCACCTTTAGTTAAACTGAGCCCTTCTGGGCATTCAGCAAGTACAAGGAAGAACAATTAAAGTAGCACTGAAAAATGTTTCATTGTGGAAAGCTGTAGGTTGGCCACTACAAATACCAAAATGGGAAGTATGTGCTAAAAGAGGTGTTGCAACTGAACAGAAAGAGGATACTTCCTGGAGCCTGTGGTAACACAAGAGGCCATTTAAAAGAAGAGCTTCAAAATCATTATACAAAAATCAAAAATTAAAACAGTAAATATTTTATGTGTTGTCAAAGGCTTTCATGGCGGGAATCACTGGTTTGCTGTGAGTTTTCCAGGCTGCATGGCCATGTCCCAGAAGCATTCATTTCTGACGTTTTGCCCACATCTATGGCAGGCATCCTCAGAGGTTGTGAAGTCTGTCATAGATGTGGGCGAAACGTCAGGAGGGAATGCTTCTGGGACATGGCTATACAGCCCAGAAAACTCACAGAAACCCAGTAAATTGGGGGTTTTTTCCATTACTGAGGTTTCCTTTTCTCCCCCAGTCCACCACTCTTTTGTCTCCATTTGCTTCACTCATCTTTTCCTTACTTTTTAACCTTCATTTTCAATGCTCAGTTTTTTGCATTGAAATTTCAATCATCTTTTGTGTTTTTTGTTCTATGTTGGACAGTTGTTCAATCAAGAGTTAATTTGTAAAACCTCTATATATTTTTATTAAAATGTTGAATGCTGATACTGAAAATTCTTTTTTTTTTTCATATTTCACATTTTTGCACTCCAAAAGGCATTTGCATCCACTAGTCAGGTTTGAAAAGGTTGGCCTGATTTGAAATCTCGGCATAATGGAAAGTTAAATGCAAGCCGCTGAAGCATTCAAACCTCTTTCCTTTTTAGGTTTTCAACATTATGTAAATTATACACAAAAATAAAAATGCCAGTACATTTCAGTAATGCTGTTTTGGGTTTTTTTTTTGTTTTTTTTGTTTTTTTAAGTTGGCTCAAAGTGATATTTTAACACTGTCAGAGTTTGCTTGTAGATTAACATATTGGAACATTTCCTCATAGTCAGTGTTTGCATGTACATTTAGGTGTACATGAACTCTGAATTAAGGAACTTTTTTCTGCTTTTCAGCATTCATAATTTTTGCAGTGGATCCTTGGCATCAACTGAGGCTTGGCTCCAGGACTTCCTGTGGATACAAAAATCAATCGATGGGCAAGATGGGTGTGTTTTTTTGTGGGGAAATCATTTGTTGTGCAATAGTACAATGACAATAAAGCTATTCTATTCTATTCTAAAACTTTTACCTGTTTTAGCACAGCAAGCATCTGAGGATTTGTCAGAGGATGAGGGGGATGGTGAGTTTCAAAATGAGGAGTCTATGTGTGATTGGAGGGAACTGAGGGAATTGCAGGCAGATGGAGATGAGGCAGAGGATGTTTTGCATTCTGATGTTCATTCCTTGGCAACGGGAAAGTGAAACAGGTGAAAGGTCCATTTCTGTTGGGAAAAAATTGCGAGTTTTCATAATACTGTAGATCAGATTAGTCTTGAGAGTGAAAAATAGGCTAATTCTGAGAGAATCTGTGAAAAGTCCTTGAAGCCCAGATGTGTTAGGCATGACCTCATGGCTACTTGGTTGGGCTTAAATTAAGTGATGTTGACTCCATGCCTTTCAAAGGAGACAACGTTGGTAAAAGATGATATTCTTGCCTTTGCTCTCAAGTTCATGATTCAAGTTTCCTCTTCCATTCATGTCTTTGTTCATGTAAGTGTTTGCCTTGAGAAAAACTCAAGTTTTCTGGTTTATGGATTCATGTTGGACTAACTGCTGTGGATTTTGGTTCACTTGACTTTATGTTCTTGGCCATTTTTGGATTACTACTAATTTGTATTTCCTATTTTTGGATTACTTCTATTTTGTATTTTGCATTCTACTGACCCTTTTTGAAATGTCTTTTTTCCCTTTTATATCTGCTTTCTTTAATAAACATTTATAGATAATGCTACTGGGCACTGGTGTGGTGCTGGATGAAAAGATGTTCTAGTGCTGGAGTGCAACAGTATCCCATATATAAAATAGCAAAAGAAAGGTTTGCTTTTTCGGATTTATTTAATGCCTGTTTTCAAGCCACAGATGGATGAATCTATGGATACAAATTGCTGTTGTTGTTCTTCTTACAGTATCCCAATTCTCCTACAATAACCTCATATTTAAAAACAATACAATTGAAACTATACATAGGTCCCAATATAAATCTAAAATAAATTGCACAATTACACAATTGTTGAAGTTATAATCATTAAACTATTTAATTAAAATTAATTAAAAGCCGGAAAACATCAAAGATAGCATTAAAAGCCCATCCCAAAAGGAAAATAAGAAAACAAGCATAGGCCATTCTGGAGTCTGTTAATGTTAACGCTGGACAGAGAGTCCATATGTGATATTTCTTCATTTATTTATGTTTCGTTTTTGATACATGATTTTATATTTGTCTCCATAGCTGTAATATCTGGAGCTGTCAATAGTTTTTGAAAAAAGCACATACATCCCTGAAAATCAAAACACAATTATTCAAGTTTAATTCAATTGACTACCCTCCTGATTAAATTTTATTTTCTTTCACAGACATTTTACTTACAAATATATGAGCACTGAAATCTATCCAAGAGACTATCCACTGGGTCCCACCAATGGAAGCATTACACTTCATGGAAACCATAAGAAATTATCTTCCCAGCTGAGGAAAACCCATTCCATGGCGACTGATTAACATAGAGTCTTCCCTTCATAACTGTACCAAGATTAAAAACTGTCTCATGATAAAATCCTAAAGCTAAAAGGCTAACAACACTATATAATAAAATCTGAAAAAATGTATTTTCTGTTTTGCAAGTGTTATTTCCTGTTTAATTGTGCAGTACTTACTTTGAAAAGAGTTGTTATATTTCAGAAAATTTGTTTTTGTGGTTACCATAAACTATGTTGAGACTCGATGAGATATGCATTGAAAAACCATAGCAAATTGTACTGCAGGATGTCTTGCAAAACCAAAGTTTTTTGCAGTTTAATAAACTCTTTCCATGCTTTTAAGACAGAACCAATTAGGACAGTGGTTCTCAACCTGTGGGTCCCCAGGTGGTTTGGCCTACAACTCCCAGAAATCCCCGCCAGTTTACCAGCTGTTAGGATTTCTGGGAGTTGAAGGCCAAAACATCTGGGGACCCACAGGTTGAGAACCACTGAATTAGGAAATAACATTTATAACCTGGAACAAAAATCGTGTTACATGTTGTAAAGATGTTCAACTTTCTAAACCGTGGCAGGGCAGGTTATCCCACTGCTGCCACCAAATTGTAAACAAGCAATGTTTTCCTTCTCTTTAACTTGCTGCCACCATGTATCCTGTCTTGACCACTAGATGTGAGGGTCTTTATTAATAAACAACTTCCACAGATGTTGTGTTGAAAGTGTTTAACAATTTATTCACAAATGGGTACAATGCTTGGTTGTTTTCAGACTCCGAAGAGGTATACACTTGAAGTTCCAAACAATTTAACACTGGGGTATAACTTCCCCTGACACAGTTACTAGCAGGCTATTACTCCTCTGCTACTATAGGTGTATAACTAAATAACCCTTTAGGTTATTTACACCACTATCCAGGACAAAACCTGTCCCACACTTGGGTTTCCCTAAACCCCACACACAGAGCTGAACTGCACACTTGCAGCTCTAACAGACAGCTTGCTCCACACCAACTGCCAAATCCCAACTGTCATTTCAAACTGCGAACATTCTAAAGCTTGAGTGGCTTTCGTTGTCATGGCAACAGCTTCTGTTTGAGGCTTGCTGCCGTGAACATTCTACTGCCTACTCTATGTGGCTTTTAAAGATTGTCCTTTTAAACACATAGACAAACATGTGATTAACATATAACACATGTATTAACCCATAAATAACACACCTCATCACACATGTGTAATCTTACTTTTCAATATTTTGAATCTCTAAACATGCTTTAGACTGCTTTTAAAATGTTTAATTCATTCTAATCTATTTTGAATCATTCTTAATCACTTGAAATTGCTTTTTTTCCCAGGGATGCCATCCTGAGATCTCAAGATATGCAGAAGGACAAAAATATTTTTTCTGAATAATGAATAAATACATATACAAGATGGGCATTCCTTATCAAAAATGCTTGGGACCAGAAATGTTTTGGATTTTGGAATAATGTATTTGCATATGCATACAAAATGAAATATCTTAGAGATAGTGTATCCAAGTCTAAACTCAAGATTAACTACTGTTTCATACACACTTTATACACATAGCCTGAAGGTAATTTTCTACATACAACATCGTTAATAATTTTGTGGATGGAACCCAGTTTGTGTATATTGAACTATCGGAAAGCAACGGTATCAATATCTCAGCCACCCATTTGGACATTTTCAGATTTAGGTGTATTCTAGATATTGGAATCCTGGAAAATGGATCCTCAACCTTAACTTGGTAGCTTATTCAAAGAGAATTCCCTTGGTTACTTTGAGGAAATGTGAGGTGTGCATGTATAAATGTGTGTATGTATGTGCATATGCATGTGTACATAAGAACATAAGAACATAAGAAGAGCCATGCTGAATCGGGCCTCAGCCCATCTAGTCCAGCATTCTGTGTCACACAGTGGCCCACTGGTTGTACACGGGGATCTCTAGCAGAAAGGAGGGCAAAACCCTCACCTGCTCCCGACCCCCACAACCAGTACCCGGGAAATCCTGCCTGCCTCCATCAACACAGAGGTGGCACTTGGATGTCCATTTCAGTAGCTACTGATTCCCTTGGTATCCATGAATCTGTCTAATCCTGCCTTGAAGCTGTCCAGGCTGACCGCTGTCACAACCTCCTCTGGAAGTGAGTTCCATAACCCAATGACCCTCTGGGTGAAGAAATATTTCCCTTTATTAGTCCTAACTTTCCTACCTTGGAGCTTTAGGGAGTGCCCCCTAGTCCTAGTGTTGTGTGACAGAGAAAATATTTTTTCTCTATTCACCTTTTCTATCCCATGCATGATTTTATACACTTCGATCAAGTCACCTCTTAAACGCCGTCTTTCAAGGCTGAAAAGACCAAGGCGTTGCAACCTGATTTCGTAAGGGAGCTGCTCCATCCCTTGGATCATTTTTGTTGCCCTTTTCTGTACCTTTTCCAGTTCCGTTATATCCTTCTTGAGGTGCGGTGACCAGAATTGTACACAGTACTCCAGATGTGGCCTCACCATAGATTTGTAGAGAGGCAATACAACATTTGACCCGACCTATTTTCGATTCCCTTCCTGATCATGCCAAGCATAGAATTTGCTTTTTTTACTGCTGCTGCGCACTGGGTTGACATCTTCATTGAGCTGTCCACCAAAAACCCCAAGATCCCTTTCCTGGTTTGTCTCGAAAGCTTTGACCCCATCAATTGGTAGGTGTAGTTGGGGTTCTTGCCCCGATGTGCATGACTTTACACTTGTTTTGGTTAAAATGCATTTGCCACTTTGTTGCCCATTCACTCAATTTCGAGAGATCTTTCTGGAGCTCTTTACAATCAGTTTCATTTTTAACTACCCTGAACAATTTAGTGTCGTCTGCAAACTTTGCTACCTCAGAATTCACTCCTACATCCAGATCATTAATGAATAAATTAAAAAGTAACGGACCCAAAACTGAACCTTGGGGTACGCCACTTCTCACCTCTTTCCACCCAGAGAAATGACCGTTTATTACCACCCTTTGTTTCCTACAGTTTAGCCAGGTTCCAATCCAGGACAAGACCTGTCCTCTGATTCCATGGCTGAAGAGCTTATTTAGGAGCCTTTGGTGAGGGACTTTGTCAAAAGCCTTTTGAAAGTCAAGGTAAACAATATCAACTGGGTCCCCTTTATCTATGTGTTTATTTACACCCTCAAAGAATTCTAACAAGTTAGTAAGACATGATTTGCCTTTGCAGAAACCATGTTGATTTTCCTTCAGCAATGCCTGTTCTTCTATGTGCTTAGTAATTTTTTCTTTAATAATGGTTTCCATCACTTTGCCTGGAACTGAGGTTAGACTAACTGGCCTATAATTTCCTGGATCACCCCTGGATCCTTTCTTGAAGATCGGAGTTACATTTGCCTCCCTCCAGTCCTCGGGTACAGTGCCTGATCTTAGAGAAAGGTTATATATTTTGGCTAGAATTTCAGCAATTTCACTTGAGTTCCTTAAGAACTCTGGGGTGGATGCCATCTGGCCCTGGTGATTTGTTGACATTTAGTTTAGTAAGGCATGTGAGAACATCCTCCTTGTTTATCTCTATCTGGTTTAATTCATTTACTTCCCTTCCCTGAAAAAACTGACTCAGCTGCAGGCATATGTTGTCTGTCCTCCTGTGTGAAAACGGAGGCAAAGAAGTCGTTTAGCCGCTCGGCAATCTCCTTGTCTTCACTTATTGTCCCTTTCTTACCATTTTGTCAAGTGGCCCAACTGCTTTTCTAGTTGGGTTTCTACTTCTGATGTACTTAAAGAAGTTTTGCTATTTTTTTAATATTCTTAGCTATATGTGCCTCAAAAATCTCTCTTGGCTTTCCTGACGGTTGCTTTGCATTTAGTTTGCCAGAGCTTGTGTTCCTTTCTGTTCTCCTCAGTAGGAAGAGCCTTCCATTTCTTAAATGAGTTTTTCTTCTTTCCAATCACATCTTTTACTTCATTTGTAAGCCATGCCGATGTCCTCTTGGAATTTCCCGGCCTCTTTCTTATTTTAGGAATGCATTTTAGTTCGGCTTGTTTTAAACCCTTTTTGAAAATTTAAGGTCTCTGTGTTAGTTTTCACTGACAGTTTGCTATCCAAACTTAAGTTGAAGGTTATTGTGTTGTGGTCACTGGTACCTATGGGCTCAGTTACAAGGACATCTTGAACGAGATCTTGTTCATTAGTTAGCACCAAGTCCAGGATCCCCTTTCCCTGGTTGGTTCCATGACCATCTGCTCAAGGGAATAATCAGCTAGCATGTCGAGGAACCTTGTCTCTCTTTCATGCGTAGAACAAAAATTTAGCCAATCTATTCGGGGATAGTTGAAGTCCCCCATTATGACTAATTTATTGCTTTTTGAGGCTTGTTTAATTTCATTTTCCAGATAGCAGTCTGCCTCTGGAGTTTGGTTGGGAGGGCGATAGCAGATCCCTAATGCTAGATTAGTTTTTTGTCCTGGGATTTTTATGTGTGTTGTATGCCAAAGAACTGTTACCTACGTTTATACCTGTTCTAGACTGGAATTTGCAGGTATATCTTGTTACAAGGGATTTCTTCTCCAGTCCTATTATACTGTGATACCACCCACATAGGAGCCGTGGAGGCGCAGCGGGTTAAATTACTAAACTGCAGAACTTGCTGACCAGAAGATCAGCGGTTCGACTCTGCGGGACAGGGTATGCTGTCACCATTAGCCCCTGCTTCTGCCAACTTAGCAGTTTGAAAACATGCAAATGTGAGTAGATAAATAGGTACCTCTTTGGCAAGAAGGCAATGATGCTCCATGCAGGCATGCTGACCACATAACCTTCTAGGCATCTACACAGGCTCTTCGGCTTAGAATTAGAGATGAGCACCACACCCAGAGCCAAACTCGACTAGACTTAATGTTAAGAGGAAACCTTTACCTTTTTACCACCCTCACATCCATGTAACTGCTGTGTTCCTGATTCTTTAATATTAACTCCATCATAATATTAACTTCCATTACTTTTAATGCTGCAACAGACTAACTAACCTGTCTCCTTGAAATCCAGAGACACAAAAGGAAGTGTGAAGCAAGACTGTGCATTTCCTCATTTAAAGTCAGTAATCCTCTTCTGTCCACCTGTTTGTCACTCCATTTCTAAATGTTATGATGAAACCATTCAGAAATTCTATTAAGGCTTCTTCAAAGGATGCCCCTTATTGCAGTCAAACCGCTGTGGCACAATTCATCTGCACACTTTCACTTGCTTTAAATGAGTTAATGCTTAAAGAATAAGGTTACTAGACTGTGCAGAGCATTTAGCAGTCATGATAAAGGGGGAAAGGCTTTTAATCAAGATGCTAACTCCTTTTATGTTAGATTCCCAAAAGGACAGTCACTGGATATATTATGGGGAAAATAAGGTGGAGCAGAGAGTGAGCACAGGCATATATTAATACTACCATATACTTGAAAACTAGTTGCATAATTTTTTTAAGAAACCAAGCAATTGACTGCCTAGTTCTTTCAGAACATTAAATATTATATTCCAATCTTACTTCATTAATGCCAAGTTTGCTAGATGGACATCAAAGTAGGATAATGTTACTCTTCTTACTTCCATGAGTACAGAGATGTGAAATCGGTTCTGTATTCAAAACTTGTGAATAAACTAGTATAAACATAGACTAGAAAGGAAAATGGTCAGGAAGTGGCAGTGAGTAGGCATGGTGGAGTAAGGGAAATCCAGCTGACCCAAGGAAAGGGGCAAAAGGTCAGATACCAGAGTTTCCTGTTTTTTTTCTGTCAAGATGCACTAAGGGAATAATAATAATAATGTATTTGTATTCTGTCCTATCTCCTTGAGGGGACTCAGGGCAGATTCCAGCATACACAAACACAAAGGCAAACATTCAATGCTTAGAAACAATGAAACACAGATAAAAGTAAAGGCTTCCCCTTCTGCCTCTGAGAGGTGGTGCTCATCTCCAGCTCTGGGGGTGATGCTCATCTCCATTTCTAAGCCAAAGAGCCTGTGTTGTCCAGCATGACTGCATGGGGCACCGTTTACATTCCCACTGAGGCAGGATCTATTGATCTACTAACATTTGCATGTTTTCAAAATGCTAGGTTGGCAGAAGCTGGGATTAACAGTGGGAGCTCCCCCATCCTGTGGATTTGAACCACCAGTCTTCCCATCAGCAAGTTTAACAGCTCAGCAATTTAACCCGTTGCGCCACCACAGCCCCAGTTTCTCATATTTTCACCACAGCACTGTGAAGTCCATTGCACTGAGAGGTAGGACTAGATTCAGAATATGGGCCTGACAGGCCACACTTGAACAGCCAAATAAGTGAAGCCAGCTGTGAAGCTAGACACACACATTCTAAGGAGATCCTAGAGATGTGCATATTGCAAGGAGTCTGATTTTTAAAATGCATATTTGATTTTAAAAGCAGGTTAATTGATTGTAATCAACTGGAATCTGTCTGTAGCCTACAAAGATATTTATTTGATGGCATGCATCATGCCACTCAGGAGAACAAGGGCTAATCAAGCATTTGGGTCTCTCTGGAAGCAGGAAACCACATTTTGATGCAAATGCTTAGGCTTGTTTCCTGACTTCTCAAATCCAGGCAGTTAGTTCATGTAAATAAATTATTTAATTTCTTCATTCAGGAAACACTATTTTGATATTTAAATGTTCTATTTATATTTATTGTATTTCTCAGGATGCTGCCTCACTTAAAGTTGTCTTTATTGTGGCCTCATCCATGATAGGTGAAACAGTCTCTTCATAGTCCTTGCCATATTTCTATGGATTGCCCTTGACTAAATCTCCCTTTTGGCATCTTGTTTGACTTTGAAGATCAATTTGCATCCTACAGGCAATTGGTAGCTCTGTGGATTTTAATTTTGTACAGAGCCTCTATTTCATCTTGTGCAACTTTTCCCCACTTACTTGATTCTGCTGTAGGCAGGTTTTCAGTTCCTTCACATGTTGAAGATTTGCAAGGTGCCAATGCTGTGGAATCAAAGTATCATTGAGTTGGAAGAGATTGCAGGGGCTGTCTAGCCCATTCTGTAATGCAGGAATGCACAATCAAAGCACTCCGATTCAGCCTCGGTACAAAATAAAACCTCCAAAAAAGATAGGATAGGCATTGAGTGATATGCCTTTCTCTGGTCAAGATGAGCATCTCAGTTCTGGTTCTGGAACACCATCTGCTTCTGTTGCATTAGTTGACAGGTTATTTTGCACATGTGTAGCTTTCATCACTACTTCTGCCCAGCATTGGCTATGTAGGTTAGACTCCAACAAAATGCATCTCAACATTTCCTTTAGTTTTGTGATATTTTTCTCTGCAACATCATTTCCTTCAGGTGTGTAGAGCTTTGCATGTGTGCAATATCCTGCTTGTTCATGTGTGGTTAGATGTGATGCAGTACATACTTCTCGGGCAGTTTGAAGAGCTTCAGGTTTTCCGTATTCACAGTTGTAATGTATTATTTCAGTAGCTGCAAGATCTGGAAGATCAATGTACTCAATTTTCATTTCTGGCCTTTCTGATGCTGGAACAGTATGAGTTTTACCTCTGTGTAACCCATCTGTCTAAAGACTATGGGCTACTACAGATTCTAAGTATTTATCTAAATGCATACTTGGTATATATACCTATTTGAAAAGAAGGGGGAGATAATTTCAGCTGAGCAGTACATGAAGGGAAGAGAGCAAAGAGAGTGAACGGCTAAGCAACAGAGGACTGTGGACACGAACAAAAATGAAGGAGAAAGAAAGGAGTGGATGTGGCTATGCATTTGCTCTGTTGGCCAGTATTGTCAGAATTTTAGCCATGCCATCTGATATCCACTCATACCGGGCCTGGGCAAACTTCGGCCCTCCAGGTGTTTTGGACTCCAACTCCCACAATTCTTAACAGCCTGCCAGCTGTTAGGAATTGTGGGAGTTGGAGTCCAAAACACCTGGAGGGCCGAAGTTTGCCCAGGCCTGATTTTTACCATGAGCTTTGCCTAGGAACTTTCCACGCAGCTGAATAACATCCCACATGATCTGCTTTGAACTGGGATATATGGCAGTGTGGACTCAGATAACCCAGTTCAAAGCAGATATTGTGGGTTATTCTGTTTTGATATCCTGGGTTATATGGCTGTGTGGAAGGGCCTCTGCATTCCTAGCATCCATTTCAACCATTCATTCTGTTTAGGAATTAAAGTGACATTTCCCAAATAATTGCTAATACAGTACAGGAAGATAGAATCACATAGTTGGAAGAGGCCATAAGGCCCATCCAGTCCAACCCCCTAGCATGCAGGAACACAGAATCAAAACACTCCTGACAGATGGCCATACCTTTACTTAAATGTATCCAGAGAATGCATTTAAGCAGAAGCAGCATATTCCTACTGCCAAACAGCTCTTACCATCAGGATGTTTCTCCTAATGTTGAGGTGGCGTCATTTTTCCTTCAATTTGAATCCATTTGTCTGTGTCCTAGTCTCCTCTTCCTTGGATGTGAGGCAGGCTGCATTTTGTCTGCATTTAGACCAGGAAGGGGAGGTTAGTGTGTTCATTTGAGGGGGTGAGATGAAGAGATATGATTCCCTTTTAGAACCACTTGATTTTTCAGGCTCATGTCCACTCACCCAACAGCAATTAATCTTTGGATGGCAGGTTCTTGTTGCCGATTTTATAAATGCTGACTTCAGTATCTGAAGGTGTATTCCAGGCATTATGTTCATTTCACACTATGGTATGTGGCTATGAGAACAAGCTGCAAAACTCTGGATAGGAAGCAATCTTCCTATTTACAAGCTAGGGAGAGCTGGTGGGTTTTCCCAGCAAAAAAGGTAATATCATGAGCTCTCCCTGTTTTAACTCCAAGTAATTTGAAATGTTCATTCAGATGTATTTACAAAGGACCTGTTCACTGTGCATTTGGAAACTGCAGGTGCCCACTTTTATGGATCTACATTTTTGGCATGGCTAATACAATCACCTCCTCATCCAAATTTATTGGCACAACACTGCTGTTGTATTGCTGGCTGTGGGGCAATACTGCCTCCTAAAGATCACTGACTTTCTGTTTACTTCTTCATGCTCAGAAGCATTTGAATGTCCAATGAACTGTCCAATATGCCATGAATGTGCTACATGATACTTGAGTGCATTTTGACTGTTTCTAACAAATGTATCAACTGACACAGGAATTTTGATTTTACCTGTGATCTGGCATACCTACTTTTCTTTTTTATCTGAATAAAAGTGGCTCAGTCTCCTAGCATCTAAATATTTGCTACTGTAAGCCTGCTGTACATACATGTCCCCATGACTCCTTCTGTGCTATTATCAACACCACTAGAGGGCACAGAATTCTTACAGTTTCTCCATCTGCATCCCAAAAATAGGACTCAGGACTTGCACAACCTGTTTGCTAAATGCAATTTGTTTTATGTATTTATTTTTAAGTTCTTCTCCCAGTTATTTCAAAATAGCCTTATTTTTAGCTACCACCCAGATCAGTTGATTTAGTACTACAAAAGAATTAGCAGGTATAAAATTACTCTTAAAGATCTTGTAGGATGTTGGTGAATGGGGTATTTCTTCCTGGAATTGTTTCTGGGAAATCAGTGTGACTCATTTTGTTGTGTATATTCACAAACCCTTCTTCAAGGTTGCACTTCCCTGCTGAAGATACTGCTATATTGAATCTAAAAAGTCACAAACAGAAGAAAAACTGATGTCCAGAATGCTCTTGAGAGACAGCAAACTCACGTTTACATGGTCTGCTGAAGGGAGTCCTAAAAAATGAACAGACGCACCAAAATAGACCCAGATTAAGACTGTGTTCTCATGAACATTGAAATAGGTATGAAATCCCATTGAATAAATGAGGATTTATTTCCAAGCAAATATAAACAATAGAATCATAGAGTTGGAAGAGACCTCATGGGCCATCCAGCCCAACCCCCTGCCAAAAAGCAGGAAAAACGCATTCAAAGCACCCCTGATAGATGGCCATCCAGCCTCTGCTTAATAGAATCATAGATACATATGATTATATCATTAAATATGAGAAAACATGTTTTCTTTCTTATTTAAAATATATCAAAAACATATTTCATTAATACTAACCAAGAAACAACATACAATTGTTGGAACTTTTGCAACCAATTCACCTATATGCTATGATGCAATTTTCACTTGCCTGCTTGAGCCATATAACTCAATCCAAATCAGAAGTTTGTAGCACTTGTTGACTTATTCGACTTAACTTCCTTGGATACATTTGCACTGTGTCTGGCTGAACTGTGTCCTAGATAAATGTGTGCCTCATTTCTTACCACCTAAAGTAGATTGACCATAAACCCCAGGATACTATAGCATGAAGCCATGGCAAATAAAGTGCTATCAAAGTGCTACAGTTGTTCAGTGCGGAAGAGACAAGTCTCATAATTCCATTTGTGTTTCAGGTAAAATTATCCTCCTTCTGTGTGTGCGCGCACATGTGTGCATGTGCATGCACACACATTTATTCAAGTTATCTATCAACTTATGATGACCCATGAATTTCATAAGATTTTTTAAGGCAAGGAATACTCTGACGTGGCTTTGCCTATAGAACAGTGGTTCCCAACCTGTGGTCTGTGAACCACCAGTGGTCTGAAATGGACATCCAAGAATAAAACTATGGGGGTCCACGGATCCCCATGTACAACTCACACAGAATTACTATGGGCTGCCCGATTGCATGGCTCTTCTTATGTTCTTATGAGAATGACTGGCCTCACTATTACTACACTGTTGCAATGAGAATGACTGGTCTCAAGAAACCCTCTTATAATGCTGAGGCTTATTAAATATGGTTTTCTGTGAGAGAGCAGATGGCGACTACTGGATGGCATATGTTCTGTATCAGAAACTAGAGCTGATGTGGTCTATCCAATGAAATTTTCTGAATCAGCACCCCAAATAACCAAGTTGAATCTAAAGTTGACCAAAAATTGATTCATAACCCTTTTGGTACTAATGTTGGTACCAAATGTTGGTCAAAAAACGGTTAGGAATCGCTGCTATAGCACCTGGTTCTATGTTGGCAGTCCCTTCTCCATGTACTAATCAGAGCTGATCCTGTTTAGCTTCCAACATCAGATGGGAACTGATTCGTTGCAGTATTCCATGATTGTAATTAATTAGAGGAAAATACTATTTTTTATCTGAATAGTGTTTTGTTTTTTAAAAAAACATGGCTGTTTTGTAGTGAAAACAAGAGCCCTCAAAGGCTATAACCTTACTTTCAATGGAAGAGACCCCACGTTCATGAAAGCTTATGCCATAGAAATGTTTAATTGTTGGGATGCCACAATGTATTGAGTGGGACAATAATGCAAAGGTAGTCATTGACATACGACCAGATGCAGATGTCACTGCAGGCAAATAGAAGTTTATAGAAAGGGCAAAGTATATTACACATAGGTGGACGTTTTGCTCCCACTTCAGGCATCATTGAGAAATGGTCTGAAGTGGGTTGTTTTCCGCCTTACCAAAGGTGTTATTAAAAAGCCATCTCTTTCAAATATGTGAGCAAAATGATTCATTCCAGGATTTCAAAGGCAGGACTAGAGAGAAAATAATGGGATGGACAAAGAAAGGTCAAAATAGATTGAGACATGAGTAGTAGAAGTGATGCTCCTTCTTTCAAATTATACCTTCCCAAACACTATATATCACATCATATTCTTATGGTAAGATGAAGATATTTTTAAGATGCTCTCTGATCTGATTAAGTGCTCGCAGCAGGACTTACAGAATCATAGATTGGGAAGAGACCACAGGGGCCACCCAGTCCAACTCCCTACCATGCAGGAAGGAATACACAATCCCAACATATTCAGCTTCTGCTTAAAAACCTCCAGAGGAAACTCCTCCGTGTTCTAAAGCAACATATTTTATAGCTCCTACCATCATTATATTCTTTGTAATATTTACGTGGGAGCTCTTTTCCTGTAATTTGAATCCATTGCTCTTTGTCTTGGTCTCCAGCGCAGCAGAAAACAGGTTTGCCCCCTCCTCAATGTGACAGCCTATCAAATATTTAAACATGGCTATCATGTCCCCAAGTCTCCAGTGGTGCAGCGGGTTAAACTGCTAAGCTGCAGAACTTGCTGACCAAAAGGTCGGTGGTTCGAATTCAGGGAGTGGGGTGAGCTCCTGCTGTTAGCCCCAGCTTTTGCTAACCCAACAGTTCGAAAACATGCAAATGTGAGTAGATCAATAAATACCACTCCAGTGGGAAGGTAACAGCACTCCATGCAGTCATGCCAGCCACATGACCTTGGAGGTGTCTACAGACAACGCTGGCTCTTTGGCTTAGAAAATGGAGATGAACACCACCCCCCAGAGTCCGGCACGACTAGACTTAATGTCAAGGGGAAACCTTTACCTTTACTTATCATGTCCTCTATCAGATTTGTCTCCTTCAAGTTAAATATACCCAACTCCCTAAGCCAGTGTTTCCCAACCTTTTTTGAGCTGCGGCACACTTTTAACATTAAAAAAATCCGGGGGCACACCACCAACCAAAATGACACTCTAACACAGTAAAGAATGGCTGGGGGATGATGGCCTGCTGGGAGCAGCTGCTGGGAATGTCAAAGCTGGGGGAGGGGGCAGAGCCAGGCTGCGCCATGCCCCACCCCCTCCCCCCGGCTTCACCTCTCCCAGCAGCTGCTCCAGCCTTGAGGGGGCAGTACCAAGCCAGCGGTTCCAGAGCCATCACAATGCTGGCTTGGTACTGTCCCCTCAAGGCTGGAGCAGCTGCTGGGAGTGCCGAAGCTGGGGAAGGGGAGGAGCCGGGCCATATCATGCCCCGCCCCCTCCCCCAGCTTCAGCTCTCCCACAGAGGAGGAGCATGAGTGGTGGACGGGCTTCAGTGGACGGGGCTCCTCCTCCACGTGGCTTCAGCGAGCGAGGGGCGAGAGTCATGGCAGGAGTCATGGCGGATTGGAGGCTGGCTGGGGAAATGGCCAAAGGAGGCGGCACCCCGGCCCCTTCTTCTTTTTCTTCGCTGCCGTCCGGCCCTTCCTCCTTCTCCCCCAAGCAGCAGGAGTTTGGCAGGAGGAGGGGGGAAGGAAGAGGGGGCAGAAAGCTTTTCTCGCGGCACAGCAGGAGGTCCATCACGTCACACTAGTGTGCCACGGCACACTGGTTGAGAAAGACTGCCCTAAGCTGCTCCTTCAACTCAGCATGAAAAGACCATAGCAGATTGAGCAGTGTTAAGATATATGCAAACTGCACAGTGCAGTGAGAGTCCGTGGTGCCAAAATAAAGTTTGAGTGGCCTATTTTCCCATGCTTGGCAGCCTGGAAGCTTATAAGAGAGTGCATCCTTTAATATTTTACTAATTTAATGGCACAGAGGGATGGGTGTGCTGAATAGACTGCTGGGGAATGGACAAATTTCACTATTTAAATTGGGATAGTGTACACTTTTTAAATAAATATACAGAGGAGTGAGTTGAGGAAATAAAGCCTCATGGCACAAATAAATCATGAATTAGGATTTGTGTTTTCATCCCACATGTTTCAGAAAACGCACATGTTTATTTTTCCCCTGAGCTAGTAATTTTAGTTTTTCCTGGCAAGACTTCTGTGCTGAGCATCAATATTGTTATGGCATTGGGGAGTTGGCCTGGATGACCTCCAAGGATCCCTTTACAACCCTGTGAATTTGTGATTGTTACCAGTAGGATTTCTGGAGATCAACTTAATACCCTTGTCAATTGTATTCTCTCTGACATCTCTTTGTTTTTAATGAAATTATAGCCTCAAAGCTCTCAGTGGTCAGTTCTCTGTATCCTTCAAGGATTTGCAACACAGGAAATTATTGAAAAGGCTTTTAGCAGAGAGCTGGATGGTAAAGGTGGTGTTCCCAGCATTGACAGAGAAACCCAGTCTGTATTGGGAAAATAACCCACGGAGACAAATGCATTTAGTGTGTTTTGGCACATGTTTATCTCATATCTTATTGACAAGAATTATAAATGGATATCTCTGTCCCAAACTTCTGTTTTATGGAAAGATACATTGGTTTTGATTTGGTAATTGTTTAGATATACTACAGACTGCAATCACTGGCAAAGTTATCATTTAAGTTGTATATATGACAATAATGCTTTGTATGGATGTGATTTTTTTAAAACCCAAATCTTATGAAACATCTCAGTGTGTCAGTTCCTGCTGTCATTTCAGCTAAATTATTCAATAAGCCAGTTTTTCTGTGAAAAATCTGGTAGTTTTGAGTTAGGATAAGCCATTGAGGTAAGGAAACTTTGTAAAAGCACATTGGGAATGCACTCTTTCTTACTAGGAAAACCATCCCTAGAGCTCTGAGATAGGGAAAAAGTGCCTGTCTGTTCGGATTCTTAAGGTTGTACCTCCAGCTTTCCTCGGCTAGTACTTGTGCAAATAAACACAGACTTTTCATAACATCTCAAATGTAAATGCTGCAAAACAACCAGTGACTTCTCTTTTAAGGAGATCAAGCTTGGATAAACCTTGTGGAAATTATACATATTATACAACATGCAAAATCTTTAGCCAGGTACTTCGAGAAACTGGTGAAAGTGAGACATCACTAGGAGGCACTGAACAGGCTGCACTCTGGCACCACGAGATGCAGAGTTAACTGTAAGAAATGGGGCTACAAAGTGAAGTCCACAACGTGCGAGTGTGGAGAATGGCAAACTATAGATCTACTGCAACCTGAGCCCTGCCACATGCACAATGGAGGACCTCCTCACAGCTACACCACGGGTACTCCAAGTGACCAGCTTTTAATCAAAGAACATTTAGCATAATGCCAAGTTTTAACTTTGTTTTAAAATACATTATAATTATACCATCAATTTGCTTCTGACATGATAAATAAAATCGGAATGTTACTCAGGATATAGAAATTACTGCAGTGTTTTCTTCACAAACATATTTCCTAGACTCCCACCTGGGCACACAGAAGACTGGGTGAGTCTCTCATTTGGTATCAGCCATTGATTGAAGTTCCAGTTTTTTGCCTGCCACTTTTGGACTTTCATTTGCTGAGGTGTTCATGCAAGTATCTCTGTAGATCTTAGGAAGCTATTTCTTGATTTAGGTCACTAGCTTGCTGGCTGATATCTAAACAGGATGGGCCGGAGATGTCACTGCATTGGTCCTTTCATTACAGGCTACTACTTCCCAGAGGATGTCAGGTGGTACAATACTAAACAGTATAATTTATCCAGCGGTGTAGGATGTAAATATCCTGTGATAATGCTGCATGACTCATTAAGAGCCACATCTACTGTTTTAGCATGGTGAGATGTGTTTCACACTAGACATGCGTACTCAGCAGCAGAGTAGCAAAGCGAAGGGCAAATGTCTTCACTGTGTCTGGTTGTGATCCCCAGGTTGTGCCAGCCAGCTTTTGTATGATATTATTTTTAGCACCCATTTTTTGCTTGATATTTGAGCAGTGCTTCTTATAAATTGGAGCACAGGCCAGAGTAACTCCCAGGTATTTTGGTAACATTCAGAGGGGGGGGGGTCCATAATACATATATCTTTTTCATAGCCACTTCATTGTGGGCATGGATGATTTTCCTGTTTGAAAGGCTGGCACTTGATTTGACTGCCACCATGTCTGGTTAAAGATCATCAGAAGGAAAAGGGCGACTATGCCTTTTGATACGAGGGGGGTTTACCCTTCCCATCCAAAGGCATAGAGCCCTCCCTGCTAATTTGTTACCTGAAGGAGAAAACCTTAAAACTATTCCTGCATTCCAATGAAAATAAAGAAGTAAAATAAGGATGAGTAGAGGTAGGAAAAGGAGAATAGCCAAAAGGTTGCCTCCCTTTCACAATAACCCAAATCACTTTCCTGGGACATTTTCCTGATTTATTAAAGCTAGAGCCAGTTCTGACCGCAATTGTTTCTTGCTCCTGCCTATCAACTAGATTCTTGCCTTGCCTTGCCTGCATTCATGCCTCTTGCTCTTTAAATCATTCCTGGAAACAGACCATGCCAAATGTTTTTCCTTCTGATCATTGCATTAGTTTAAGGGGTCTCTGCCAGGATCTTTCAGGCTTTCCTTTTCATTGGATCCTGGCTGAGATTCAAAGAATACTCAAGTGGCCCGTCAGATTTTGTTTCAAGACAGAGAAAGGAAGAGAAAGGAGGTGGGAGGGTGGGGAGGAACACCTTTCCTCACTGCTTCTCTTGAAAATAAGTGCCAGTAACTATGGTTTAGTAACAACAGGTCTTCAACACTTAAAGTGCTGTTGGTGAGATAGCTTAGCAGAGAAGATGGAGGTAGTAGTAGAGAAAAGATCATCTGCATTGGCCCCTAGCTATACAATGGCAACAAAATATTAGGACACGACTCTCTCTGCATCCCCTAAGCTAAACTTCATCCTTCAAATACATTGTACTTAATTGTAGTACCCATCAGCCACTATGGCCAGGTTCTATACACGGAGTGAAGAGAGATTGAAAGTGCAATTTTTCCTTCACTTCAAGTAGCAAAATCACTACTGCTGCACAAAAAGACATCTTGTGACAATAGGGAAAACTTTTGTGAGAATTGGGAACTGCTTTGTTAAAGCTCAAAAATGGCCCTAAACCAGTGGTTCCCAACTTGTGGTCTGTGGACCACCAGTGGTCCGTAAGAACTAAAATATAGTCCACAGACTCACAGTTATACTCTGTTGCAATGAGGGTGACTGGTCTTGAGAAACCCTCTTATAGTGCCGAGGCTGATTAAATATGGTTTTCTGTGGGTGAGCAGATGGTATATGTTCTCTGTTGTAAACTAGAGCTGATGTGGTTTATCCAATGCAGTTTTCTGAATCAGCACCACAAATAACCAAGCCGAATCTGAAGTTGACCAAAAACTGATTCGTAACAAATAATGGTACTAATGTTGGAGAGTGATCCCTGGTCAAGTGGTCTCTGGTCAAAGTGGTCCCTGGTCAAAAACAGTTTGGGAACCACCAGTCTCTAAGTAATAAACTGATTAATTGGTAAATTGGTTGAGCTTACTTGCAGAAAGAACAACAAGAGACGCTGGAAAACGCTGAGAGATTAGGAATGCGTCAGCTCCCCCTGGTGGCCAGAAAGTTTGCCTCTGTCTATATATGTGTGTAATATGTAAAATGTATGTACTGTACTGTGATAAATGTCACATGTTTATATGTCATATGTTGAACTGCAGGGATTGTCTGCAAGTATGTGTACTGTAATCCGCTCTGAGACCCCTTCGGGGTGAGAAGAGCGGAATATAAATAAAGTAAATAAATAAATACTATATAACTGAAACCAATGACAGCTTTGGGTGCATCTACACTGTAGAATAATGCAATTTGATGCCACTTTAATTGCCATGACTCCATGAATCATGAGATGTGCAGTTTGGTGAGGCAGAGAAGGCAAAAGGCCTTGCAGAAATATAGCTCCCATTGGCAGCTAAAGTGGTGTCAAACTGCATTAATTCTACAGTGTAGATGCACCCTAAGCTGTCATTTGTTTCAGTTGGAAAACCATGAAACGGTCAGTCTAATTAAAAAGTAACATGGTTAAAACACACTAAATAAAAACAAAAATAGTAAAGAAATATATCACACTCCATCAGAAGATCCTTTCACCTTGACCAGTTCAAAGCTGAAGTCCTGTTTAAATAAGATCTTTGCTGGTGAGTAAAAAAGGGGGGGGGACTGATTCTACCTTAGGGAGGAGCATGCATTTGCTGGCCACATGACCTTGGAGGTGTCGGACAAGGCTGGCTCTTCAGCTTAGAAATGGAGATGAGCACCACCCCCCAGAGTCAGACACAGCTAGACTAAATGTCAGGGGAAATCTTTACTTTTACCTTACCACCGAGAAGATTGACTAAAACGCGGAAGATCATACTTTACAAAAGATTATGATCTCTAACAAGGTCATGTCTTTCCAAAAAGTTGTGATTATACCAAATAGTGTGAATGCCAATTAATCTCCAAAAGGGTCATGTTTCCAAAAACCTGTGGAGATTCCTAGTTTCCTCAATATCTATGATGGTCTGGAACCAAATCCCAATGGATACTATGGGCATTAATAAGCAGCAATATTTGCATCATAGAAAAAAAAGGCATCCAATGAAGCAATGCCATGTTCTTGCCATTTAAAAGACCCCTAAATATGTATCAAAGGGGATTTACTACTTGTATATGATATGATTTGAGCATCCAGGGATTTTGATATTGATATCCATAGGGATCCTGGAACCATTACCAACCCCAGTGGATACCAAGGGGATTATTAACAGCATTGATAGTAGCACTAGTTGCATCACAGAAAAAAGGCATATGGCAAAGCTCGATCATATTCCTGCCATTAAAATATGTATAAAAGGGATTTATTATGCTACTCAGGGCCGGATCTAGGTAATTTTAAATGGTAAGTTTAACAGTATTTTGGCGCCCCCAACCAATCACTCACTCACACACACACACACACACACACACACACACACATATATATATATATATATGTGTGTGTGGGGGGGAGGCATAGACAAATTTTGGCCCTCCAGGTATTTTGGACTTCCTACTGGCTGTTTGGAATTGTGGGAGATGAAGTCCAAAACACACGGAGGGCCAAAGTTCGCCCATGCCATATGTATAGGTGAATAGATACAGATATAGACACACACACACACCTTCCTTCTCACCCTTCCCCTGCCCTCTTACTATTCTCTGTGTGTGTCTATATCTGTATCTATTCACCTTCCTTCCTTCTCAGGACGTTTCCACACAGCCCTATAACCCAGAATATCAAGGCAGGAAACCCCCACAAAAGCTCATTTGAACTGGGTTATCTGAGTCCACACTGCCATATATCCCAGTTCAAAGCAGATAATGTGGGATTTCCTGCCTTGATGATCTGGGGCCCTTCCACAGCCCTAAACCCCAGAATATCAAGGCAGGACACCCCACAATATCTGCTTTGAACTGGGTTATCTGAGTCCACACTGCCATATATCCCAGTTCAAAGCAGATAATGGGGATTTCCTGCCTTGATGATCTGGGGGCCCTTCCACACAGCCCTAAACCCCAGAATATCAAGGCAGGACACCCCACAATATCTGCTTTGAACTGGGTTATCTGAGTCCACACTGCCATATATCCCAGTTCAAAGCAGATAATGGGATTTCCTGCCTTGATGATCTGGGGGCCCTTCCGCACAGCCCTATATCCCAGAATATCAAGGCAGGAGATCTCGCAATATCTGCTTTGAACTGGGTTATCTGAGTCCATACTACCATTATTTAAACTAAATATTGCAAAATTATGGGTTTTTTCTTGAAGTGACACACCACCCAAATTATGCTTGGTTTTTTGGCGAATTTTGACACACCATGCTCAAAAGGTTGCCCATCGCTCATCTAGTCCAAGGACCTTCTGCCTTCATACAACAAAAGATCACAATCAAAGCACCCCAGACAGATGGCCACCCAGCCTCTGTTTAAAAGCCTCCAAAGAAGGAGCTTCTACTACACTCTGAGGCAGAGAGTTCCACTGCTGAACAGTTCTCATAGTCAGGAAGTTCTTCCTAATGTTCAAGGGGAATCTCCTTTGTTGTAGTTTGAAACCATTGTTCTGCATCCTAGTCTCCAGGGCAGCAGAAAACAAGCTCGCTCCCTCCTCCCTATGACTTACTGTCACATATTTATACATGGCTATCATGTCTCCTCTCATCCTTATCTTCTTCAGGCTAAACATGCCCAGCATTTTAAGCCGCTCCTCATAGGGCTTGTTCTATAGGGCTATCATGTCTCCTCTCAGTCTTCAGTCTGCAGTGATGTTCTTTTGACCCACCCTCCTACACAGACATGCTTCCTGTGATGTGCGTGCTCTCTCTAAATATAAATGTAAATATAATGTTCATTTGTGGGATTAACATAACTCAAAAACCACTGGACAAATTGCTGCCAAATTTGGCCACAAAACATACTAATAAACCCAAGGAGGGACCATCGGTCAAAAAATTGATTTTGTTATTTGGGAGTTGTAGTTTCTGGGATTTATAGTTAACACACAATCAAAGAGCATCCTGAACTCTTGCAACAATTGAATTGAACCAAACCTGGCATATTGAACTCCCATGACCAACATAAAGTATTGAAAGGGTTTGCTTGGGAATTGACCTTTGAATTTGGAAGTTGTAGTTCACCTACACCCAGAGATCACTGTGGACTGAAATAATGTTGGATCAGGACCAAATTTGGCATGAATACTCAATATGCCCAAATGTGAACACAGATGGAGTTGGGGGAAAATAGACCTTGACATTTGGGAGTTACAGTTTCTGGGATTTATAGTTAACACACAATCAAAGAGCATCCTGAACTCTTGCAAACTTGGCATATTGAACTCCCATGACCAACAGAAAGTACTGAAAGAGTTTGCTGGGCATTACCTTGAGTTTGGAAGTTGTAGTTCACCTACACCCAGAGAGCACTGTGGACTCAAATAATGATGGGTGGGCCTCTTCTGACCCTCCCTCCGCTCACCTCAGCCTCCTCCTCCTTCCCCCGCAAGCAGTAGCGTCCGTTGGCCCTCTAGGAGGGGTGGGGGTGGGTTTGGCTACCTTAGAGAAGGCGGAAGTGTTGTGAGACTGAGGTGGGGCTTGGTGTTGATTGGCATTCCTGCCATATGAGTGCTGCCTGAGGCGGGGCCAGTGCCTGGGCTTCTGAAGGAGAGCAGCTCCAAGAAGGGAGCTTTCCTTTCCCCTCCTCCGTGATGTTTTGGCCTACAGCGGTAGAGAGAGCGCGCGAGCGAGCTAGTGGAAGGCAGAAGGGAAGAGGGGAAAGCGCACGAGGCAGAAGGGAGGGGAAAGAGCGGTGTGAGGGGAAGAAGATGAGTGCATGGGAGGAGGGAGCCACCAAGTCAGGGTTTATCGGACCGCAGCCTCCCTCTCCTCCTCCCTCGCTCCACGTGCATTGGCGGCAGCAGCAGCGCCGGCAACAGAGGGAGGAGACGCGCGGGGGCAAGGGAACTAGAACGGTGGGCGCCTCTGCCCACTCTTCTCTCACCCTACGCGAGCCTTCCTCCCACCTTGCCGGGCGCCCTGGGGCGTGGCGCCCGGCCCTGGATACGCCCTTTGCCACGTGGCGCCGTGAGGCGACCGCTTAATTGGCCTCCGCTAAGAACCGCCCCTGATGCTACTATATATGATAAGGGTGTGTGTGTGGATTTACTATATTATTGGGCTTGAGCATCCAGAGATTTTGATATTGATATCCATAGAGATCCTGAAACCAACCCCAGTGGATACTAAGGGGATTACTAACACCATTGATAGTAGCACTAGTTGCATCACAGAAAAAAGGCATATGATAAAGCTCGATCATGTTCCTGCCATTAAAAAAGACTCCTAAATATGTATAAAGGGGATTTATTATGCCACTGTATACGATAAGGCAGTCTTTCTCAACCAGTGTGCCGTGGCACACTAGTGTGCCGTGAGCGATCATCAGGTGTGCCGCGAGAAAAGCTCTCTGCCCCCCTTCCTTCCCCCCTCCTCCTGCTGAACTCCTGCTGCTTGGGGGAGGAGGAGGAAGGGCCAGGCAGCGTCAAAGAAAAAGAAGGGGCCGGGGCACCGCCTCCTTCAGCCGTTTCCCCAGCCAGCCTCCAATCTGCCATGACTCCCACCATGACTCTCGCCCCTCGCTCTCTGAAGCCGCACGGAGGACGAGCCCCGCCCACTGAAGCCCATCCACCACTCATGCTTGTCCTCTGTGGGAGAGCTGAAGCTGGGGTAGGGGCCGGGGCATGGCTTCCCCTCCCCCTGGCTTCAGCGCTCTCACAGCTTCACCAGCCTTGAGGGGGCAGTGCCAAGCCAGCAGTGGCTGAGCCTGCACCATGCGGGCTTGGCACTGCCCCCTCAAGGCTAGCAAAGCTGTGGGAGAACTGAAGCTGGGGAGGGGCGGGGCATGGCACGGCCTGGCTCCTCCCCCTCCCCTGGCTTCGGCGCTCCCAGCAGGTCACCATCTCCCAGCCGTTCTTTACTGTGTGAGAGTGTCATTTTGTGTCATTTTGGTTGGTGGTGTGCCCCCAGATTTTTTTAATGTTAAAAGTGTGCCGCAGCTCAAAAAAGGTTGAGAAACACTGCGATAAGGTGTGCGCGTGGGTGGATTTACTATATTATTGGGCTTGAGCACCCAGGGATTTGGGTATCCATGGGGATCCTAGAACCAAAACCCAATGGAAAACAAGAGCTTTTTGTAAAAAAAAATAAATTACTAACAGCATTGATGGCAATAGCTGCATCATAGAAGGGGGAAAAAGCAGATGGGGAAAACAAAGCCATGTTCAAAAATGTCCAAAGGGGTTCACTTCTGCTAGATTTAAAGGACAGCTTTTCCTGCCAGAGAAGAAGTGTCAGTGCGGTGCTGCCTATGGTTGAGGGGTGGAAGTGGCTTCACGCTGCCTCTTGCCATGGAGATACATGCCTTATCGTCTCGCTCCATCTCGTCCCTTCTGTCTGGAGGGTGACAAGAAGACAAAGGATGAATCCTAAAGAGAGCCCAGTGCCTGCCTCTTGCTCTTCGGCCCCTCAGGGGGTGACACCTTGGAAAGGCTGGTCCTTCATTCATTCACTCACTCACTCCTTCCGCCACCTCTCCTCAAGGCGTGCCTGTTTGGTCACAGCATCATTTCCCGACCTGTTTCCTCCTTCTCCAAGGAACTCGCCCGCACTTGCGGTTGACGGGAGGAAAGAAGTGCCACCCTGAGTCTGTTAGAAAAGGAACATTTCGAAGAAGAGACGGCAAAACAGGCGCAAGAAGCGATCGATTTTGCGTTGACGAGAGAAATGCGAGTGCTGTAGTTAAAAAAGAAGAGGGAAGACGTCCAAAGAATCCCATAGATCTCCCAGGTGTGCATCTAGACCAGGCATGGGCCAACTTGGGCCCTCCAGGTGTTCTGGACTTCAACTCCCCCCATTCCTCACAGCCTCAGCCCCCTTCCTTTTCCTTAAGTGGCTGAGGGGGGAAGGGAAGGGGCCTGAGGCTGTGAGGAATGGGGGGAGTTGAAGTTCAAACCACCTGGAGGGCCCAAATTGGCCCATAAGCAGCTGAGGGGGTAAAGGAAATGGTCTGAGGCTGTGCAGACAAGTGGGAGACTGAAGGGCCCAAACTGGCCCATAAGCGGCTGAGGGGGTAAAGGAAAGGGTCTGAGGCTGTGCAGACTAGTGGGAGACTGGAGGGCCCAAACTGGCCCATAAGCAGCTGAGGGGGTAAAGGAAAGGGTCTGAGGCTGTGCAGACTAGTGGGAGACTGGAGGGCCCAAATTGGCCCGTGCCTGGTTTAGATGCACCCTATTCTCTCCCTTTCCCTCCCACTCTGGGCGAGAGTCTGCGTCGCCCACCAAGGCCAATCCCATCCTTCGGCTCTGAGCTTCTGAGAAACTCATGGAAATTTTGGCGGGAACGTTCGCGAAGCCCCCCAAGAGCCGACAACCCCTTCTCTCCCATTCTCCGCCTCGCCATGCCCGTTTTCCTTCTGCCCCGTCAGTATTACTCGTTTCCAGACTATCAAGGCAGAAAACCCTACCATATCTGCTTTGAACTGGGTTATTTCGGTCCACACTGCCATATATTCCGAATCTAAGCAGAAAATGTGGGATTTCAGCCCTATATCCCATAATATCAAGGCTGAAAACCCACTATGTCTGCTTTGAATAGGGTTATTTGAGTCCACACTGCCATATACTCTAGTTCAAAGCAGAAAATGTGGGATTTCAGCACTATATCCCAGAGTATCAAGGCTGAAAACCCCACCATATCTGCTTTGAACTGGGTTGAGTCCACACTGCCATATACTCCAAAGCAGAAAATGTGGGATTTCAGCCCTATATCCCAGCGTATGAAGGATGAAAACCGCACCATTTGCTTTGGACTGGGTTATTTCAGTCCACACTGCCATGCACTCCAGTTCAAAGCGGAAAATGTGGGATTCCAGCCCTATATCCCAGAGTATCGAGGGAGAGATTGAGAGATGGATGGCGAGAGAAGAGACTGAAAGAGAGCGGGAGAGAGAAGTGTTTGCGAGTCTCTTGGAGGAGAGCAGCCCTCCGCCCGCATCCTGGCTCGGAACAGGAGGCTGTTGCTGCTGCTGAACTTGAGCCCGCCGGAGGACTTTCCGAAGGAGGCTTCGCCATGGCCGCGTGTGGCACCTTCTTCTCACCAGTAGTATTAGCGCCCTCCTGACAACGGCTCCTCCTTCCGGCAGCGGAGGCGCGGCGGGAGCATCCTCCTCTGCTGGCTTCTTCTGGCCTGGCTGGCTTCTCTTCCTCTCGGGCCCTTCATTTGTGGAAAGGGGGGGGTCGTCCTTTTGACGCAACAGCTTGCCTCCCTCCTTCCCTCCTCGCACAGCAGGAGCGTCTTATCCTTCTTCTTCTTCCCTTTCTACTCCTCCTTTCTATAAATCAAGGCAGCCGGCTTGTCGCTTTCCCTACTATTTCCCCTACTTTCTCTCTCTCTCACTCGGAGGCTTCGTGGCGTGTATTGCTCAGTCTTTCTCCAGTCTCTCTCCAAAGTTTGGCTTGACTCTGAGGAAGGAAAGAGGGTCTCTGAAGCAGCGAGGCGATTTGGGTGGCTCTGGGGGGAAAGAGGCGCGCGGGAAAGCCCCCCCCCCTCACACTCACTCACTCAGAAGGAGTGAGTGTGCTTGATCTCCGCATCCTTCCTACACTCCCTTCTTTCCCTCCCTCCCTTCCCCTTCTCCCTCCTTCAAGCAGCTTTCCTTGCCATTTGCGGAGGTTCTCTGGGTCCCATTCGGATGGGAAAGAGAGCAACCGCTTGGAGCTTTCTCTCCCAGTCATAGCTCCAAACTTTGGCTTGACCCCGAGGAAGGAAAGGGTCTCTGAGGGAAAGAGGCGCGCGGGAAGTCTCTCTCAGTTCGGGAAGGGCCCCCCATTTCTCCGACTTTCCATCCTTCTCTCCCTCCCCCTCCCTTGTCATTTGTGGAGGTCCCTGGGTCCCACTCGGAGGCGAAAGAGAGCAACAGCTCCGGGGCGTGAATTGCTCAGTCTCTGTCCAAAGTTTGGCTTAACCCTGAGGAAGGAAGGCTCTCTGGCGCAGCGAGGTGGTTCAGTTGCCTCGGAAGGGAAAGAGACACGCGGGGAAGCCTCCCTCAGTGAAGGAAGGGAGCCCGTCTCTCTCCCCTTCATTCCTCCCTCCCTCCCTCCTGAGTTGTATTTGCTCGGAGCTTTCTCTCCTAGACATTCGTGGCTCCAAAGTTTGTCTTGCCCCCGAGGAAGAAAAAGGTCTCTGAAGCGGCGAGGCGGATTGGCCCCCTCTGAGAGGAAAAAGACACGCGGGGAAGCCTCTCTCAGTGGAAGGGGGGGCTTTCTCTCCCCTCCCTTCTATCTCTCCAAAGTTTGGTTTGGTTTGATTGACCCTGAGGAAGAAAAGGGTCTCTGCGTGGGGTGGGTGAGGGCTTTCTCTCCCCTTCCTTCCTTCTTTCCTTCCTTCAGTTCCGCCCTCCTTCCTTCCTCCCCTCCCTCCCTCCTTTCGCAAGGTGGCCCCCGCAGCCGCCCTCTTCCTGCCCTGCTCTCTTCTTTCCTCCCTCCTCTTGCTTCTCCTTCGCCTCAGCGCCTAGAAGAGGAGGAGGCGGAGGAGGAGGCTGCTTCCTTCCCTCCTTGCTTCCTTCCCTCGCTCTCCGCCTGCATCGCAAGGGGCGCCGCGCCTTCCCCCGGTGCCTCCGCCGCCGGGATGCCATGCCCCGCAGCCACAACCACCAGGAGCCGGGCGGCGGCTCGGGCTCGCTCTCCGCGGGGCTCTGGCTGAAGAGCGGCAGCCGGAGCCACAGCAGCGGCGGCGGCGGCATGAAGGATGTGGAGTCCGGCCGGGGCAGGGTGCTGCTCACGGCGGCGCCTTCCCGCGGGGACGGCCTGCTCCTCCTGGGGGCGCCAGTGGCGGCGGAGGCGGCAGCGCCGGGCTGCGGGAGGGTCGGAGAGACAAGCCCGGCGGCGCCCGCATGAGCCTCCTGGGGAAGCCGCTCTCCTACAGCGGCGGCGGCAGGGGCGGCAGGGGCGGACACCTCATCTACCGGCGCAACGCCAAGTACCGGAAGCTGCAAAACTATCTCTACAACGTGCTGGAGAGGCCCCGCGGATGGGCGTTCATCTACCACGCCTTCGTGTGAGTGGAGGGGCGCTTTGGGGCGGGAGGGCCTTGCGGGGAGCTTCGCTTGACAACAGGTGGGCTGGACACAGCACCCCCGGCAATGCCTTGGGATGGGTTGCGCGCGCCTCGGGCGCTGCTTTGAAAGGAGCCTTCTCCCTTGCGCTTTGTCCAGCCTGGGCGTTTGTTGCGGTTTCGAACCGGTGTTTTCGCGGCGCGGGGTGTGTGTGTGTGTGTGACATAAGACCTTCGAGCGCTTTTGTGGGAGTTTGTGGTCTGGCCGCGAGTTTGGAGCTGCCCTGGGCTCTGGGAACGTCGGAAGGTGCTCTCTGAAACGAATGCAGGTTGACATTGACTCTAACTAGATCTGGGCATACTTAGGCCCTCCAGTTGGTTTGGACTTCAACTCCCACTATTCCTAACAGCCTCAGCCCCCATCCTTTGGCCCTCCAGGTGTGTTGGACTTCAACTCCCACCACTCCTAACAGCCTCGGACCCTTTCCTTTGACTTCAGGCCCCTTCTTTTGGCCCTCCAGGTGTTCTGGACTTCAACTCCCACCACTCCTAACAGCCTCGGACCCTTTCCTTTTTGACCCTTTTGGCCCTCCAGGTGTTTGACTTCAGGCCCCTTCTTTTGGCCCTCCAGGTGTTCTGGACTTCAACTCCCACCACTCCTAACAGCCTCGGACCCCTTCCTTTGACTTCAGGCCCCTTCTTTTGGCCCTCCAGGTGTTCTGGACTTCAACTCCCACCACTCCTAACAGCCTCGGACCCCTTCCTTTGACTTCAGGCCCCTTCTTTTGGCCCTCCAGGTGTTCTGGACTTCAACTCCCACCACTCCTAACAGCCTCGGACCCCTTCCTTTGACTTCAGGCCCCTTCTTTTGGCCCTCCAGGTGTTCTGGACTTCAACTCCCACCACTCCTAACAGCCTCGGACCCCTTCCTTTGACTTCAGGCCCCTTCTTTTGGCCCTCCAGGTGTTCTGGACTTCAACTCCCACCACTCCTAACAGCCTCGGACCCCTTCCTTTCTGGACTTCAACTCCCACCACTCCTAACAACCTCGGACCCCTTCCTTTGACTTCAGGCCCCTTCTTTTGGCCCTCCAGGTGTTCTGGACTTCAACTCCCACCACTCCTAACAGCCTCGGACCCTTTCCTTTGACTTCAGGCCCCTTCTTTTGGCCCTCCAGGTGTTCTGGACTTCAACTCCCACCACTCCTAACAGCCTCGGACCCCTTCCTTTGACTTCAGGCCCCTTCTTTTGGCCCTCCAGGTGTTCTGGACTCAACTCCCAACTCCCACCACTCCTAACAGCCTCGGACCCAGGTTTCCTTTTGACTTCAGGCCCCTTCAGGCCCTTTTGGCCCTCCAGGTGTTCTGGACTTCAACTCCCACCACTCCTAACAGCCTCGGACCCTTTCCTTCAGGACTTCAGGCCCCAGGTGTTCTGGACTTCAACTTTTGGACCCTTTCCCCTTTCCCTCCAGGTGTTCTGGACTTCAACTCCCACCACTCCTAACAGCCTCGGACCCTTTCCTTTGACTTCAGGCCCCTTCTTTTGGCCCTCCAGGTGTTCTGGACTTCAACTCCCACCACTCCTAACAGCCTCGGACCCCTTCCTTTGACTTCAGGCCCCTTCTTTTGGCCCTCAGGTGTTCTGACTTCAACTCCCACCACTCCTAACAGCCTCGGACCCTTTCCTTTGACTTGGCCCCTTCTTTTGGCCCTCCAGGTGTTCTGGACTTCAACTCCCACCACTCCTAACAGCCTCGGACCCTTTCCTTTGACTTCAGGCCCCTTCTTTTGGCCCTCCAGGTGTTCTGGACTTCAACTCCCACCACTCCTAACAGCCTCGGACCCCTTCCTTTGACTTCAGGACCCTTGTTTTGGCCCCAGGTGTTCTGGGCCCAGGACCCCTTCCTTTGACTTCAGGCCCCTTCTTTTGGCCCTCCAGGTGTTCTGGACTTCAACTCCCACCACTCCTAACAGCTTCGGACCCCTTCCTTTGACTTCTGGACCCTTTTTTGGCCCTCCAGGTGTTCTGGACTTCAACTCCCACCATTCCTAACAGCCTCACTTAAGTGGCTGAGGTGGAAAAAGGCAAGGGCCCAAGGCTGTTAGGAATTGTGCCAAAGTTTGCCTATGCCTGCTCTCACTGCTATGGCTCAGTGATATGGAATCAGCAGTGTTTCAATTTGACAAGGTATTTTGCCTCTTCTGTCCCAAAGTCCTAAATTACGACTCCACTGATTCCATAGCATTCAGCCATGTCAGTTCAAGACATCCTCTCCACAGGATGCCTATACTGAAGGGTGCTTTCACTCATCAAGGCACTGGAGCAGTGGTTTCCAACCTGTGGTCTGTGGACCACCAGTTGTCTGCAAGAACAAAAATATGGTCTGCGGCCTCACCATTACTGCATTGTTGACTCGAAACCACACAGCACCAACTGATCTCGTGAAACCCTCGGGAGGGGAGAGGTTGACTACCAGTGAAATATTGAATATGTATTTATATATTTGCCATATTTGTATACCGCCTCTCTCAACCCGAAGGAGACTTGGGGCAGTATATAAGATTACTACTACTGCATCAGCTTTAGATTATTAAATACGGTTTTCTATGGGTGATCAGATGGCAACTACTGGATGGCATGTGTTCTGTGTTAGAAACTAGAGCTGGTCAATCCAATTAAATTTTCTGAATCAGCACTCCAAACAACCAAACTGAATCTAAAGTTGACCAAAAACTGATTTGTAACCCTTTTGGTACTAATGTTGGAGAGTGGTCCTTGGTCAAAGTGATCCCTGGTCAAAAAAAGGCTGGGAACCACTGCACTGGAGGGACCTTTGAGCCCATTCTTGCCCCCATGCATGCCAGAAAAGGGAAGAGTGCCATGAAAACCGAAACCTGTGCCGATGTTCCATCCAAAGTACAGAATAATTTCTCAACCAAGGCATTCAGCACCTGTTTAAGATCCATTGTACTCAGTGGATTTTTTCCCCTCAGGAATTTTCCTGCAGCATCTGGAAGGAAAGAAGCTTGTTGAATACAGAACAGATTATCTCCAAGTTAAAAAGTACACTGCTTGTATTATATGTGAAAGCACCCTTCTTTAGTCATCATTTCTTATCGTAATGAAAGAAAATACATTTAAATGTGGAAAGAGTGGAAGTTAAGGAGGGGCTTTGTTTTTGGTTTAGTTTAATTACATGTGTTTTGTGGGTACAATACACCCAACTGTTATGCAGGTGAAAATATGGAATACGGAGTCGTATGATCTTCCACTGAGAAGTGTGTCAGGCTGGATTTGAATGAGCTGAAATCTGTGGAGTGTGTTAAAGTCCTTTCCTTTTTGAAAAACTTCATGGCCAAGTGTTGAAAATTGGTGTTAGGTGAGTTGATAATAAAGGTGGCTGTGGCAGGACATCCCTTAAGCTTTCCCGAGAGTTGAATGTTTGTGTTACATCATCTTGAAAGTGGAGAGAGGGAGAACATATTTGCTATCTATTAGATGTATTGGCGATCTAAAGGATGCATTGGTTAAGAATGGTTGCCGCACTTGGATCTGAAATTATTTAATGAGTTGGCTCCAGGGTAGCACATTGTTAGAGGAAAATTGCAGAGATCTAAAATGGTTGTAGAACCCAAAACTGTCATGTGAGTAGTGATAGCAAATTTTATTTGCATTTATGGAAATACAAATTGGAAAGGGAGGAAGATGTAATTCGGTATTTAAAACTTTTATGTTCATGTTATTATTCATTGCCTATATAGCAATCTTAATGTTCATACAAGTCTTACATTATTACTTCTAATGCACACAATATTTATTTTGGGCTGCTGTGAGTTTTCTGGGCTGTATGGCCATGTTCCAGAAGCATTCTCTCCTGACGTTTTGCCCACATTTGTGACAGGCATCCTCAGAGGTTGTGAGGTCTGTTGGAAACGAGGCAAGTGGGGTTTATATGTGTGTGTAATGTCCAGGGTGGGAGAAAGGACTCTTGTCTGTTGGAGGCAAGTGTGACTGTTGCAATTGGCCAGCTTGATTTAGCATTGAATGGCCTTGCTTCTGGAACATGGCCTTACAGCCTGGAAAACTCATATCAACCCAGTGATTCCGGCCATGAAAGCCTTCGACAACACAATATTTATTTTGTTTATAATAGTAATAAATAGCCAATAGGTGGGGGATTCTGGTTGTTCAATACTTACGTTAGGGTTTCAACAGCCTTACAAGGTTATAGGACTATCATCAGTTTGCATACAAAGGCAAAATGAATATTGCTAGACTTACTTGAAAACAAATGTTGTCAACACATTTCAATAATCCTTATAGCCACCGTATACATTGAGTATTATTACCCCCATTTCACATATCAGAGCACTAGCCAAAGCTATTTTTTTATTCAAAATAAGATTCAAAATAGCGAATTCCTTGTTTACAGCTCAGGATCCTTCCACACAGCCATATAACCCAGACTACCAAGGCAGAAAATCCCACAATGTCTGCTTTGAACTGAGTTATCTGATTCCACACTGCCATATATTCCAGTTCAAAGCCTGTGGAATTTTATTCAGTTGTGTGGAAGGGGCCTCTGCTGTTGTGCTGTACCAGGTCTCAGCTTAGTGACTAGTCCTTTGGCAGACTAGGCTGTGGTTTGAAGTATGGGCTTGCCATCTCATTGGAGTTCAAATGTTTGGATCCTATGGTACATAAGCTCCTTGTCTCCATTCAATCAGTTCTACATTTCTTAATACAATAGATCGACTCCTGTTTGCTAGGGATCAACTAGTAGTTCATCTGAAGCAGACCCAGTGAGCATATATTAAAGGGGGGGGGGGTGTTAAAGTGAGCCTTTGGATCAAACATCTGTCTACTCAATCCCATTGAAGGCTGACATTTTAGCACAGTGACATTCCTGTTCTCTGCCATCCCTGTAAAGGGCACCACTCAAAGCACACTTGAGTCCCATTGATTTCTGCAGGAAAGATAATTAGGCACATGTACTTAATTACAATGCAGATGGTGGCTAAACTTATTTCAGCTGTCCAATGAATATAATTGAACCAAACAAGTGCTTCCAGCTCCCATTAATTTTGATGGCAAAGGGGTTAAGAAGGGTTAGAAATGGCTCTGATATGCACATTGCATGAAAACAATTACTCATAAGATGTTTGTAGTGCCAAATATTGCTATCTCCCCTTAATATGTTAATTTCATTAAATCATAACACCTGATGCCTGACACTAAACATCATACTGAAAAGTAATTCATAGTTGCTTCCCCATTCCCGGTATGATTAATAAGGTATGCAGTGTGGCAGTTACAGGCAGCACAGTTTCTTCCATGACTAGTCCAACCTTTCTTCAGGGTCACAAATTATACGTGGGGCCCTGTGCCTGTGTAAATTTGTTCTACAATTGCTTCAGAAAATGATTCCATAAATAATCATGCAAAATCACAGGGAATCCCCCTGGGCTGCTCTTCTGTTTTGAAGTGTGCTTGGCCTGGTTGCATCTGTGTCAAATATAAAAAGAGGATTAGATGTGATGCCTTGGTAGAGCAACAAAGAAGCAAAAGAAAGAGAAACATGTGGAAAATATGCACAAGTGATGTAAAAAAAGTTTAGTTTTATTCTTGAAATCCAGAACATTTCTGATCAATTCCTTCAGCTCAGAAATTTTCGATTTCTAAACTCACGAATAGCCAAAACTGGTCTGGTGTATTTAAAAGTATGTATGGCGATGTTCTAAGCCTTTGAATATCTAATTTACTTCTAATGTTTTTCTGAAGTGTATTGTTGTTGTTGTTGTGTACCTTCAAGTCATTTCCTACTTATGGCAACCCTAAAGGGAACATGTCACAAAGGCTTCTTGACTCAATTTATTCAAAGAGAGGTTGCCTTTGCCTTCCTCCAAAGCTGAGAGAGAGTGACTTGTCCAATGCATCCCAGTGGATTTCCATGAATTTGATCTTTGGTCTCCAGAGTCCTAGTCCAATACTTTGTAGTCCAATGCTACACCATTCTGGCTCTCAGCCAAAGGTCATAGTAGTGTTTACTATTAGGTTATCATTTGTGAACTTGTATATGTGTTCTATTAAAAGAAACACAAGACAGTGTAAGGAAGCTATAGAGTAAGACAATATAACAAGAGCTAACTGAAGGAACTGCTAATGAAAAAGGCATATCAGTTTGTTACTCCAATTCCTCCCAGTTTATTCTTTGATCATTTTTACTCAGTCTTCTTATTGGCCTCCTTCTACTAAGATGATGATAACATATTATATTAAAATCCTGTCAAAAGTAATAATAAAGTGGCAGAGGGCAAGGATATGTGCTACAGCTGCCAAAACCAGTAATGCCACACTTGAAATTTTGATGCTTAAATGAAACAGCTGGGTTCCCAACTGACCTTATTTAGACCTTGATTGAAGTGTAGTGTAGTAGGAATCTTTATGGTGTAATGGTTTGCGTGTTAGGCTGGGACTCTAGGGGAGTATGGCTCAAATCCCTGCTTATCCATACAAAAAATACTGGTTGACCTCTCTTCGCTCAAAGAGTAACATATTGACCAGTCTCCTCTAAGTAAATATTGTTAAAACCATGTAATTATGTAGCCATAACTTAGAGTCAACTTGAAGATGATAACACCAACTGCATAGCCTCAAGAACAGGTAATCTGTGCTAGTGACTGGAAATTAATAATCAGAAAGTGCTACTCTTTATGGCTTAATGTGGACTTGAAATACTGTATCCCATCTGTCTACATCTCAAGTAGCAGAGAAGAGTCTATTTTAAGCTTTTAGTCAGAAGCCTCATTGTGTTTAAGACATCAATAAAGCTGTTAGCCCATGAGGAAGAACCTCAAGAATATGCAAAAAAAATAAATCTGTGTTACAGGATACCACAAATTCCTTTTTATAAACTGATTCATTGAGCGATTGATTTTGTGTGTTCTGCCTTATTATTTGTAGGGCAAAATAAAGTCGGAAAAGCAGAAGAGGCCTATTAAGATAATGAAATATTTGAATATCTCTGAATGTTTTCAGATTATTAGTGCTTCTTTATGACATTCTTTCATGTGTCTCTCACTTTAATGTTTTCTCACACAGTCTCCTATAGTAGTTTATTCTGTTTGGTTATTTCTAGGTATTTTATTCCTGGTTCCTCAATGAATGCACATTGAAATCAGTATCATTTGGTCTTGCTGGAATAGATGGTAGAGATGGAACATATGGGATTTCACCTTTAGAATATGTTATTAGTTTTTATTATAATTGCTATATTAGCTTGTCTTTAGTCAATCATAAAAGTGTGTAGATCTTATTTTGAAATAATATTGTAAACCTTTGACGCAATTGATAACATTAAAAAAAATATGGTATTAAGAGTTCATTCTTATAAGGGCTGTGTGTGTGTTAAATTACATATATTATTCTAGATATAAATCTACATTCAATTAAACAGACTGACTGAAGAACAACAAGAGAACCTATGGACTAAATTTGATGATTACTAACAACTCTTCATTGTGTCTATCATGTGTCCATGAAGTTGGCAAAGGAAAACAATGCCTCTACTGTCTCATCCTTAGTTTGCCACCCAGAAGAGTTATGCCAAATGGTGAGGAATCTGTTTAGAAGAAGTTCTGAAAGTATAGAAGGGGAACAGCTAGTTGTTATAAGTAATAGGCAGTTCAAGGAAAAATACACTCATAGTTGTTCAGAATATGATGCAACATTTATTGTAGCTTCTGGTTTTCTACACATGCATGTTTCTTGGAATACGTTTCATTTACTGTGTTCCAGATGATGGGGAAAGGATTACTTGATTCTAAGGGTGCTAATCAGTGTCAAAATTCGGATTAAATAAGTGGGTTTAAAAATTGTGGGATCTGACAGCAAGTCCAGACAGAGAAATGGTCCCGTGCCATCTTGACACCTTTCTTTGTAGTGGATTTTACAATCTGGCAGAAGTTTGGGTTTTTTTATAAAAAAAAATCACCCCAAGATGCTCTGGATTGTATGTGCACTCATGTGGATATCTCAATGTACAGACAAGCAGATTTCTTATTCTCGGTACTCACCCAACAATAAATTCTAGCTCTGTCTAATATAAAGATCAGAACAAAAAAATGTTGCAGAGAGTTCCAATTGTAATTGTTTCCAACTGTGCTTCTGTTTAGCCACCTGCGTCTCTGTGGCTCCATCTTTAGGCATCCCTGATCAGCTGTTTTGGGCTTTTAAAACATGTGCATGTGCTGGAGCAGTCCACACCAGAGGATAGGAAGGAAGTCACATGTTTTCATGACTGCAGAGATATATCGTCATGCAAATATGTAAATTTTTTTGGCTGGAATTGGGTTTTAAGTACACCTTTTAAACACATGCTTTTCAGCTGTTAACCTGATTCAGCCCACACTTTCCCAAAGCATCATTAAGCTACCCCAGCTCACCCTTTTTATCCAGGTTTTTTTCCCAGGTTTTTACTGCATGTGTAGAAGGGCCCTAAGAAGAACCTGGCTCATCTTAGTTGAAAGAATTAATGAATGGTGTCTCATGTCAGAAGGTGGTTCCTGTGTAAGGGAAAATACTGCACCCCCTTGTTAGAGTTGAGGAATGCAAAAACTATTTATTTATTTTATTTATTTAAAGCATTTATTATATTCCACCCTTCTCACCCCAGAGGGAACTCAGGGCGGAGCACAACATACAAATGGCAAACATTCAATGGCGGGGCATAAATACATTATATGCATACATTTCTATTCCCATTCAGCAACCCAGGAACCAGGACCAGGTTTTAAGACAGTCATAACAACTGGGCAGCTGATTTTTGTACCTTGTATTCCATGACTTTTCTCCGAAAAGGTAACTTGAGTGCCATCTCAAAGGAGAGATGTTGCTTCATCCAGTTTTGATAAGACTGATTTCATATCCTTAAGAAACACTCTCTCTTTATTTCACATTTTCTTTTTGGAATTCAGACCTCTTAACCATATAAACAGTTACTATTTCTCTATATCCCCCAAATCTCCTTTATGGGCAAGGTGTTTGAACATGTGGCTATTGGGTATCTTCAAACATTACTGGAGGAAACAAATTCTGGACCATTTTAGTCTGATTTAGGGTCAGGGTTCAGTTTAAATTGTCTTGAGAAATGATTCCATAATTAGGATGAAAGATGGGGATTTGAGAGATGTGAGTAGGAGGCACTGAGTTAAGGTTGTTCTGTGTCTTTATACAGGCCTGGTTCCAAGAATGTATTTGGAGACTCCTCTTTAGCCCATAGCTATTAAGTTGTGGAGTGCACAGGGCATGTTTGTTGTTCATGGTGTGTGTGTGTGTGTACACACACACACACACACACACACAGAGGGATGGAGGGAGGGAGAGGAAGCTTGTTTTATTTATATGGCACCCTGAGAATTTGTGATATGAGGTGGATCTAAACATTTACAAACATCTAACCATTGCACTATTATGCTGTTAGTTTTGACTATTACTTTTATGTTGGCTGTTTGTCTTAAAAATAAAAGTTTATTTGGTCATTCTCAGTTTAAATATGATCAAGGAAAAAATACAGATTGAAATCCATATTTGTTCTATACCCAATGTTATGCTGACAAGATATCCATGATGCAATTCAGTGTTCTTCCATTTCTCCCTCAGCCTTTTGTACTATCACAAAACTGTGTCCTGGGGTTTCCTGGCAATCTTAAATTAGGTTGGGAAGTGGACAGAGGTTACAGATGGAAGGGGGAATGTGCAGCGCTAAATTTCACTGACAGAAGCCATTCTGTGAGTTAAACCAGTTAGTTTTGTTATGTGACCCAACTATATTGTAAATTATTTTTTTCATGTACACATACAGTATATCCCTTAGAAAATTAGCTAAATTTATGAATGAAAATCCCAAGTGTATGCTAGAGTTAGAACTGTCAAGAGAGAAAACTAAATGCATTTGTAGCCAGATCTTATTTACAGATTCTTGGGGAAATTTTCTTACTGTTGATTTCTGAGATTACACATGGGACTGCAAGTTTAACTGTTTGTCCTATTTACTTTAAACCATTTTGATACTTCAGTCCCATGGGGGAAAATACATATCAGTGGATCTAATCCTTTTATTCTTTTTCTGTTTTGTTGCAATAAGACACTATCTTAACTTAATGTCAATGTTGAAATGTTAATAATTATACTAAGAAATAATGATGTAAAGCAAGCATCCTCAAACTGTGGCCATCCAGCTGTTTGGGCCTCCAATTCCCAGAAGTCCTAATGAGTTGAAGGCCCAAACAGCTGGAGGGCCACAGTTTGAGGATGCCTGATGTAAAGGATAAATAGTGTATTAAACTTGGTCCAGATTGTTCCCATTTTGTCAGGTCTTGCACAAACTGAAGTGATTCCACAAGTTCTTCATTAGTTTTCATCCACCCACCCCCAAATCCCTACTTTATTATGATTAATTGCAAATTAAATTGTTTAGTAAATGTAATGTTTCCTGAGATGGAAGAGTCTACATGCAGTGATAGATGTACAAGTGAGACAGGTGTTTGTAAAGTAGAGCAGCCCCCTTTGAAGCTGCCTTGAATTACCTGTGATTTCATTCTTGTAATTTCTCAGCCCTGTGAGGCAATTCATAATATAAATTATTTAAATTAGATAGTTTCACTGATCCTTGAGAGTTGTAATAGGATGATGTTTCAGTGGTATAGTTTGGCTTCCATTTTGTATTGTTGAAGTTTACAGTGTTTGCTTTTGGAGACACAGTATTCTTGTTTTGGAGATTGATGAGAAATGTGGTTTCTAGTTGCTAGATGGTTATACATTTAACTATCACATTCTCCTAAAATGAAGTAGGGATCAGTATTTCATGGATAGGGAGTGAAGGTTAGTGAAGAATGGAAAGGGAAGAAAAGAATCAGAAATGAAAGAGAGAGGAATGATAAATAATTTGGACTGGTATCCTGTGGTGCGGATTATACCTTTCAGTGAGTATTGATGTAGTAATGGTTCCAATATATGTGGCTCACTTAAGATGTCATTTTCAGAATGGTAAAAAACTATTTTCTTTTCTTCTCCTTCTTCTTTTTCTTCTGCTTCTTCTTCTTGCATTATATCCACACTGTCTTTTCTTTTGCAGTATATCTCACATTAATGAATTTTGTTCTGTGGGCATTGCTCAAGTTCTGATCTCAAATACTATTTTTTAAAGACTTTTTATTTTATTTTACTATTTTGTCAGTGTAGAGATGCCAATTAAATAGGATTTCTGCTGTTTGTCTGTGATTAAATATGATCCACACTGAACATAAATTTGACAATGTTAAATCCATCAAAATGTAAATTTCCAAATTGACTGAAGTCATGACACAGCAGCAACAGCACTGTAAACAATGAAGGATGCCAACTACCTTTAGATAATTGCTCACATACAAAGACTGCCAACTTTACATTTTAATCACAAATGGCAATTTTGGCAGCTATGGAAATATTGCTCTACTATGCATTTTTCCTGAGCAAACCTTTATGAAAATTCTTCAAATAGTGTTGTAGTACAGATGTATGTACTTTTTCATATATTAGCTTCTGTCAGTCTTTGACCATAGTTGTCAATCCTCTATTGTTAAATGTTCAATAATATTAGGCTTCATTGCAAAAATTGGGCAAGCTTCCTCCTCCCGAATGCAGGCACTAAGATAAGCTTAGATCATTTGATTAAATTAAAATATTAAAATGCACTTATAGAATCATAGAATCATAGAGTTGGAAGAGACCTCATGGGCCATCCAGTCCAACGCCCTGCCAAGAAGCAGGAAAATGCCCTTGAGGGACCCTTCTTTGGGGCTCCATTCCAAGTAATGCATCTAAATTAGAAGAGTGGAACTAGATGCTCTCAAGTGACCCCTCTTAAAAGGTCATCTAGTCCACCCCCAACCCCACTCAATATAGGATTCCCCACTAGTTCGGACAAGAAACCATTGATCATGGAAATTCCAAGAACAACAGCTATCTACTTTCCAAATGTTTCCAAATGTTTGGGAGATCCTGATCAACAGGATGAGTGCTAAGTTAGCGAAGTCCTTCAAAACAGGGGAGAGAAAGTTTGCATGAGAGCCATCTAGATATTGAGAGGTCACAGGTGTTCCTAGGGCAATGAAATAAGTGCCCTCTTATATGAAATTCCTTCAATTACAAGTTGTGATCATAATGTCCACTTCTTAGTGCATAAAACTGTTCAGGCATGGCCTACGTTTATGAAATCATCTCCCAGTATATGTAGTGCTTTGGGGATTATCCAACAGCCTTGGTCAAAATAAAGCAGTGAAGCAGATGCTTTGTGGGCCATTGTGTAGATCCAGTTCTTTGAGAAATAGTTTGTTGTGTATCATCAAGTAATTTCTGAACTATGTTAACTGTATGTCAAACCATCATGGATTTTCTTGGCTGGAATTTGGGGGGGGGGTCTTCTTTGTTTTCTTTTGAGGCTGAGAGAGTTTGACTTGTCTATGATCATCAAATAAGTTTCAATTGCCGAGTGGGTTTGAACCCTGGTCTTCCAGAGTCTTAGTCAAACATTCAAACCACTACACTGTGCTGGCTGTCTGAGAAATCATTTTTGCTGTTGTTAACTGCCATCAAGATTATTTAGATTTATGGTGACCCCATAAATAAGAGACTTATTCGAAGTCACTTTTGCAGATTTGGGCCCATGGCTTCCTTGAATGAGTATATCCATTTGGAATGCAGCCTTCCTCTTTTCCTACTGCCATCTATTTCAATAAGCATCTATTTTCTAATGATCCATGGCTTTTCATGATATAGTCAAAGTACCACAGTCTCGGTGTATTCAGGCTTGATTTGCTAAAGGAACCGTTTGTATTTTTAACAGTCCATGATATCCATAGAACTTTCTCTAGCACAATGTTTCAACTGAGTTGATTTTTCCCCGTCTGTTTTTTTCATTATCTACCTTTCATAAGCATCCATAGAAATTGGAAATACAATGACATGGATAATCCTACTTTAGTCTTCCAATTTAGTATCTTTATCCTTCAGGATCTTTAGTTCCCTGATAGCTCCCCTTCCAGTGTTCTTCTGATTTTTCTTTACTACAGTCTCTATTCTGATTAATTACTGAACCAAGTTATGGAAATTATGTTTTTAATGTTTTCAACATTATTTGCACATCTACTCAATTGAGTTAAATGTGTTTTGTGTGTAATATATTTATCAAAAAACAGGTTAAACAGATAAGATGATAAAATGCAACCTTTCCTGGCTCCCTTTGCCAATAGGGAACTATTCAATTGCTCTGTATTCTTCTTACTTTATGTGGGATGTGGGGGATATTGCTCTTTAGTCTAATAGAGTATGATGATTATGCTTCAAAACACTCAGCATTGCCTATTTGATGTATAACCTTGATTGCTTTACTGTCTGTTGTATTCAAAGAATGAAGTGGCTTCCTAAATTGGCTAGGACTGAAATTTGGTAGATCTTCCCTTTTGTTTTTACAAGTTCCGAATATGGCTTGGAAAAAACATGCACCATATACACAGGGTTCCTATATGTTTTTGAAAGAATATGAAAATGTGCAGATTGCTAGAACTAAACATTGGATTACTACATAGCCACTTTACACTTTGAGTAAAAGCAATGTTTTTACAGCCAGCATTCTTCTAGTGATCAAAGTGGAACTCAAAACAGGCTTCAAAGTGTTTCCCAGCCCTTCTCCAAATCTGTATTTTGCAATACACATAGAGCTACAGTGGAAAAAAGTGAGTTGTCTCCCTTCCAGATACAGCCTTTCAGCCAGCAAATCACAACTGTTGGATGGTACCGCTTGTCACCTGTATGTGTAGCTTTAATCTTGAAGCCATTTGACTTCACCATATTAAAGGCACGACATGAATTATCTCTTACATGTGATTCCAATGTGGTGATTTTTTCATTTTTAATTTGGAAGATAAAATGGAAACTGAACTGAGGGACACTAAACCAAGGTGAATCAGATAAGTCTAACTGTAATGTCTCAGATACAACAAATCTGGATTGTTATTCAGGGTTTTGGCTAAGTTACTGCACTATGGAAACATCATTATTAATACTTTTTGAAATGGGAATCTGAAGTCCCCCTACAATGGAAATGTAAAACTTACATTTAACTGCTTATAATAATGTCTTTCACACTTTCTAGCTATAGATAGATAGATAGATAGATAGATAGATAGATAGATAGATGATAGATAGATAGATGGCTTGCAGGCAAGGAGAGGAAGAGGCCTGATGGCACCATTGCTCAGAACTTTGTACATTTTTTTTAAAAAGTGTGCTCACAGATCTTCTGTTTTCTGGAAGCCTCAGCCATTTAGCCTTCCAGATCAAGCATATAACTATACCCTCATGGCCATTTTTATGAATTCCCTAGAAATTGCCAAGGTCAGGAAGCATGGCCCACGACAACAATCCTGCTTCCCTCACCATATGTTAAGCATTTGCATGAAGGAAAGATGTGAAAATAGATGACATTGTGTTTAAAAATAGACTACAGCATAGGGACAGTAGTTTTTCCTTCATGTGCCCAAAAGCTTCTTACAAGGTCTCACGAGAAACAGAGAACATATCCTGATTTTTTAAAAGTGTAAATAGTATCTGTAGCAACCTACCGTTCTTATGTTATGATTCTCAGCTAACTGATAATAGAATGTAAAATAGCTCAAGGGGTCTTGCATGAACTACATGATAACCCAAATGTTCCTACTAAAAACTTTATATGGATAGAAGCATAGTTGTTTGTAGTTATTGAGTACACACAGCTCTGTACATTCTTTAATTAAATTAAATTTTCATTTGCACATAGAGAAATACATCCTTAGCATGCACTTCATGCTATATTGACTGTATATTTTGTACTTCATCAGGCCTTAGACAGAACAGACATTGAGAACTAAATCCTACCTTGAACAGACCAGTAAGAATTAGTGGAACTTGAAGCTGGTTTTGACTTAAAAACTGTATTCTTGTCAAAGAGTCTCCTTTAAGGGTGATTCTGCATGGGCACATAAGGTAGATCCAACCAGTATGAAAAATACAAGTTTGGAGGTGCATTATGGCTACACAGGAGGTGATGTGAAGCACCTTGGAAGTGGGACATCGGCCCCACAGCTCAGCTGTCCAGAAACCGGTTTCAGGTCAGCTGGGAAAGGGGCAGGATTCCCCACTCCCTGAAGCCCAATATCCCCCTGCCCCAAGATGGAAAACAAGCACTTACCTTGATCTGCAGGCTCTATTCTTCCTGGTTAGTCCCATGTGAGCCTCTTCTCGTGTCCTCCTGATGGAAATGACACCTGAGAAGACTGGAGGAGTGAGGAGGATAAACCCTCTGCTCCCTCTCTCCTCCTCTCCCCGGGTCTCCTCACGTGTCATTTCCTCCATCAGGAGTATGCGAGGAGAGGCTCCATAGTTGCCAGGAACCCCTTTCAGTACGTTTTAGGGGAAAACACTTGGGGCTTTGGGGGAGGGAGGGTGTCCTCTCAAACCTTTGGCTCTAGGAGCCCAAAAGTGCGAGATGACTGTATGGATTGACCCCAGGAAAATGTGTGACGTGTCCCGAGAGTCAATCCACACAGGCTCAATACCTCATTAGACCTAGATCTTTCATTAGGATCTGGATTAATGAGGTATTTAATTAATGCTGAGTAAACCAGGGAAACCAGATTTACTCAGCATTAATTCACTTTTACAGGGGGTGTCGTTTGGATGCCTCTGGTAAGAGCGAGACAGGTCTCGAATTAAAGGCATGTCTGGAAGGGCAGACGTTTCAATGCAGACAAATAAAATAGTGTTGATTTTTTTTAAAGCAAATATAAAGTAAATTGTGGAATGTTTTACATGAGAATGGGAAAACTATATTTGAGGAACATGGTTCTGAAATTTTCCTATATATTATGCTAAACAGGTTGATCATCCTTTGTCCAGAATTCTGAAATCCAAAAATTTATTTGTAGTCCCATGCTTATGGATAAGTGATATTCAACTTGTGTAATATTCATATGTATAGTCTTTCATTAGATAGGCTGTTTTACTCTAGTTGTTCCATAAGCAAATCTAATGTACTGAAGTTTATAATAATGAGTAATAATGATGTTGTTGTTGATGATGATGATGATAATAATAACTCTATTCTTGTACCCCACTTCCACCTTTCCGAAGGGACTTGGTATGGCTAACATATGGTACAAAGTGCCTAAAACAGAGCATAAAATAAACATAAAATACAATACAATAAAAGTGAAACATATAGCATATAAAAACAACAATTTAAAACTCAGAACAACGCCCAATAACCTAAGGTGACAACTACCGTAAGACATGGCCAGACTGTAAACAAGACAAGGGAATGGGATAGTGCAAATTTTAGCTAAGGAACAAGGACATTCTTTCTTGTTTGTTTGATTGATTATTAAAAGCATTCGATGGTTTTAGGAAACAAATCATTTTTCTGTCCTTCATTACAAAAAGTATCACAACAAAGAAATCACAGAATGTTTTGTATGCCCAAGTGTTTTGTTGATGATTGTCTTACTTATGGGGAAATTAATATTTAACATGAAAAATGAAAGTACTTTAAATGTTTTATTCAGCAGTTATTGTTCACCTTGTCCTTTTATTTTCTTGTTATAAGAAAACTCTGGGAGCAACAGCTAATAAAAGTGTAACAGAATTAAAGTTTAACATCATCACAGTCAATCTTTTTCTCCCTAATGTAATTATTTCAGTACTTCTTTGCTCTTTTTTTGAAACAAAGACTCCCAAATTCCAAATTCTTATTAATAAACATTAGTGCATAAAAAGGCAAGAGACATGTTTTTGTATTATAAGATGTAAGATGAAATACAAAATTGCTTTCATATTTTTATGATATGCCAGAATGTGAGAACAGATATGAACTGGTTTCACTTAATTTTAAACATCTTTCTTCGCTTCATTGTTACTTTTTCCCCACACATCTCTTTCAGCTGATATTCCCCTTTTCATATTATTTAATGGGATTTCCCCCTTACCCATTTTGCTTAATAGGTACAAACTCCTACTTGTTCTGTTTCAAAGAGATGAATTATAAAGGAAATGGTTGAATGAAGAGAAAATGTGTTAGAACTTAATGCATTTTAAATAAATGGAGATGTGAAACTTTTTTTAAAAATCCCATAGAGAGGAGTTTCCTCTTCTTACTACCTTTCCTCAGAACTCCTTTCATGGCTTTCAAACAATATGGAAACAGTTTGGATAAAGCTGCTGCAATCTGTGAAATACCCAGCTGAAGTCTCAATGCTTCCATAAGGTTCCAGTAGATACGGAGCACTGAAGAAGAAGGTGAAGAAGTCAAAACCCCTTCCCTCGTTATTTTGTACTTTCTAAATAAGAAAACAAAAAGCTAGGGCTTTGAGAAGCGCAGTTCACAACCAGTTGGTTCTCTTTCCAAGTTTTTATGATTCATGCATTCATCTCATCAGGAATAAAGAGACCAGCTTGTCCTTTTTCATTCATGCAGGGCATTTATTTTGACCTTGGCTTCCATCCTCCCCTTGATAAAGGGTGCCTTTCAGCTCTGAGTTGTATAAAATATAAATAACTCTATGAACTCAGGAATACAGAATGAGCCGATTGTATCCTTGTTGGAAAATACCTTAGGAAATGTGCAGTATAGATGCTTGACCTGAAGGTTCTTTCAGTAGACTCCAGATATATGTAGTTCTAATTCTTATAAGTCTCTACCATTCTGGTCTCGAGTCTTGAGCTAATATCATATATATTAATTGTGGGAAATGGCCAAAGACATCCCTCGAGTCCAATACCAGTTTGATTTACATGCCATTACAAATTCTAACTTAGTGCATATAGTAGACAAAATATGCCATTTTGGAAAAGGGCAGAACTGTCATTAGAAATGGATATAGAATTAATATTACTGGGACAATTGAAACTATTGAACTAATAAGGTAGATGGGAAGAGAGTATGTTTAGTGCCACCAGCTAGTAGTTTCTAAAAGGTATTTTTTTTAAAGCAAGTGCAGTTATATTTAGTTTATTTGAAAAAGAGAACAGCAAAGAGTGATTTACTCAATATTGCCCGGGGACAAAAATGTGTGTGTGTGTGTGTGTGTGTGTGTGTGTGTGTGAGAGAGAGAGAGAGAGAGAGTATTGTGGTTGCTCTCTCATCCTTTGTCTTGTGTCTACAATTGGCAAGAGTAAATGGGAAATATACCATGGCACTTACAGCACAGTAAAATTTTGCATTTTGGAGATAGTACCTGACCAGTGATACCTGTTTTACATAGGTAGTATGTGTTTCTCTCATGAATAAAGCAATATATCCTTAAGTGTTTTCTGTAAATGGTACATAAATGGCATTTTTTCCCTTTTGCAATCTTTGATCATGGATTCTTTGATATTCTTTGATACATCAAATATAAATTTCACATTAACTGGCTCAACTTTCAATTTATCTAGATTAACTTTTCATCTCCGAATTAAAGCAAGCTATTAACTATAGAGCTTTTATGCATATATCCTTAGCAGTACCCATGAAAAATGCTCCAAGTATTAAGAAGTATTTAAACCGTCTGTATGTGTTGCAGAGTTTGTAGAAACTGTCAGCGTCTGCTTTAAATAAATTTAGAAATGGTAGAGTGTTTGTTTTATATATGACATTCTCCATGTATTATTTGCTGCTAAATCAAAACAGCAAATCAGTAACTCACATTGAGAAAGCGCTCTGTGGCAATATATATATATATAAGAAAAAGAGTTTAACTATGCAAACCTTTGCATATCTGTGCTCTTTTGAGAAATGTAAAATAACATAGAAGTGCACAGAAATACAAATGGGTTTTTGTGTGAAAATTGCTGGAGTTTATGAAAAAATGCTTTCTATGCAAGAAATATCTTGATCGCAAAAACATTCATTTTTGTGCAAAAGTGTTAATTTTGTAGATTGGTGGGTTTTACCTCTCAAAACAGCAATTTTGCATTAAAAGTTCATGTGCGTTTCTCAAAAGAGGGAAGGACTGTGAAGAAAGCATTCTTTTTCATAAAACATATTATTTTTGCAAACACCCTGAGTATTTCTCAGCAGAATAATTTGCCTTTTAAAACTTTGGGATGTGTGAATACTGGGTGCAAATGGCACAGAATTTTCACTTTTCTATTATTTTTCCAACCAATTTTTCTGAGTGCTGGGAAGCCCTTTTTTAATCTGGAAAGAAAATTATTGGTGTGCATGTTACAGTTTTCCAAATTGAACCCACATTTGTCTGTTGCAGGAAAAAAGAAATAACAGGGAGAGAGGGCGGTATAGAAATAACATTTTATTACTACTACTACTACTACTACTACTATTCTGGAGTATCCCAGAATTTGTGGACTATGAATTCCTGCATAAATGGGGTTTTAAAATCAGTGTAGATGTAGGTGCTGGCAGCAGGCATGTAGCCAGGGCGGGCTTGGGGGGCTTTAGCCCCCCCCCCCGAAATTCTCAGGGTGGTCCACGAGAAGGCTTTACTGGTACATTATTTAAACTGTTATGTGCATTTATATCATGATCTGATCACCATGCTCATTATATCCCACATTAATGGGGTTATTGGGATAACAACACAAAAGGTTTGCTAAGGTAGACCCTCTTCCACCCAGTCTCAGCCCCCCAAAACCAAACTCAGCCCCCCTCCCGAATCAAAATCCTGGCTACGGCCCTGGCTGGCAGTGTAGATGATCTCTAAGAGTACAATTTTCATTATTGGAAGTAACATACATCCAAATAAAACACCCAGTGAAATAAAACATCTGTTATAGTATTGCTACTGTTCTTTCTCTCAGATTGTGTATCTCTTCCCAGCAAACATCACATAAAATATACCTAAGTGTCAATTGTGAATAGAGTATGAATGCTTAAAATGTTGAGTAAATTTAAACATACCTAGGGTTGGCTTGTCAAATGATAACTGACATTTTTCTGGAAAAAACTGTCATTTAACAACAAAATCTATTCCAATTATTTTTCTATATTTGTTTTATTAAATTATTTTTAAAAAAATGGTTTACAAACAGTATTTTTCTTTACCAATGAGAAGAGATGCAGCTAAAATAATACAGTCTTCAGAATGTAACCATACATTGTTCTAGACTCAGAGGAGAGGCTTGTAACATTCAGAGTTATTATGGGTGATGTTTTAACCTTAGCACAGTGGTTCTCAACCTGTGGGTCTCCAGATGTTTTGACCTTCAACTCCCAGAAATCCTAGCAGCTGGTAAACTGGCTGGGAGCAGCTCAGTGCTGGAAATATAGAATTAGGAATCTGTGGAAACTAAGTTGCCGTTTGCAGCTAAAATCAGCCATACTCTTTAAAATAGCATTATTTTGGATTTTGTATGGTTTGCCAGGACTGAGTTATGTGAGTGCTTAGGATTTTGCAAGTGGCTATATATTTTTAAGTCTTTTTATTAAATTGTAAGATAGTAAAATTTAAAAGCTTTTGGCAGCAACACTAGGATTATTTTTTAAAGATTATTCCTTGCAGTTTATTGGATCAGCCTAAGATGTCTTTCCATACATTTCAGTAAGACATAAATGGAGTATAGCTGTTGTGGCTCACATGCTTAATGAAGGAAAACAAAGGATGGTAGAATTTGTTATCATCACTGTTATTTCTATCCCACTTTCCCCCATAATTTCCCTTATAATTTACAAAGATGATGGAAACGATAATTTTTTCAAATATAATTTATGCTCATGCTTAAATTGATAAGCTGAGTCTCCATTAATGTTAATACTCAATTTTAAAGTAAAGTGCCAGCCAGAAAAATGTGAGGAGATCCTGAGAATGTACGGACTCGTTTCCAATTTTGTAAATTGCTAATATGGTAAGGGAATACGTTTCTGGCTGTTTGGGCTGAGATGGGCTGGAATGGAGCCATTTTTCAAATACATGTTCAAGTAGTTTGGCCAAGCAGGTCTTTTTCCCAAATGTGATCTAGCTCATCAGAATTATCAGAAAAGAAGAGTTTGCACAGTATGGTCCAAGAGATGAGTAGCTATTTTGGAACCACTGACTCCTCTATACTCTTCAGATTGCTTTATTTTACACCATCCAAAGAAAAGCTGATTTTCCTATCACTGAAGCCTCCAATGATCAGGCAGTACTTTGTAAATAGGCTTCAAGACCCCTCTTTATTGTTTAATGTAAAAAAATACCTTTCCCTCCTAAAGCTAGAAGTGGAATTTCAGGGCAGGGCAAGAAGAGGAGGTAAGAATTTAAATAATAAAGACACAAGTAGAGAATTATTCAACAAAGAAACATTTATTCAGGGAAATATAACTTCAAAAAAACCAACACTGCCTCCTACACAATAATATGCTACCAAAACAGTGTCTTTAGCAAAGGTTAGAATGTATTTGACAGCATTGCAAAGGGATCATTTCCTAGGCAGCCTGCAAAATTGAACGCATTTTCTTCTTAGATTGGCAGAGCTTGCCAGGCTTATCCATAAAGCTGATAATGAGCACAGGACGTAAACAAGATTGCTATGTTCCTTTTGTAACTAATTTTCACTACTGAATCACTGAAATGATCTGGATAGTGCACAGGTCAATTAGAAATAGAAAACAATGCAAAACAATAATGCTACAGTAATTAAAAGTAAACTAGCAACAAGGGTTTAGAAAACAGTGCAACTCATAATAAATAACATAATCAGCCAAAATTGTGTCTAAATGCAAGCTAGTTCTTACTAAAATACTGCAGGAGGTGAAACATCTTCACCTGTCTCAGAAAATATCATAGAATAGGAGCCAGGGAAGGCTCTGATACAAAATATTTCAGAGATGATACATTTCTCTTGATGGATTTGGTGTGGACTTCTGAAGGATTGCCATAGACATAGATTTTAGGATTCTTCCAGAATCAAGTTGTTTAGGGCTCCAAAGGTTAAGTCGAGTACTTAAAGTTAGTCCTGGAAATAGATCTGCAGGCAATGTAACATATAGCCATATTTTTTGTTATTGGTCTTCCTGAATCTTCTGAAGTCACTATCAGCACTTGCATGAGGTTATCCCATGAAAGGAAGGCTATAAGTTATAAGACTTCTCAACTTGAATAGACAGCTATTATAGATCTAGGTATTTCTGAAGAAAAGTTCAGATTAAGTTCAAAGAAGAGATACTACTACTACTACTACTACTACTACTACTAATCTTTATTTATACCCTGCCACCATCTCCCCCAAGGGGACTCGGGGCTGCTAACATCAGGCCAAGTCCCAAAGCACAACAAAATAAAATACAAGTACAGCAAAATAAAATACAAAGAAGCAAAAATATCATCAAAATACATAGAATACAAAATAAAATAAACAGTTTCAAAATGACATGATAGAGAAATGGAACAGAGCGGGCAGGCCAAATGTACTAGAAATAAAATTGATAAAATTGTTAAATCCCTGGAAGAGATAAATAGGATGTGTTTCTGAGGGAGAATGTGTTTCTGAGGGGAGAACTCAAAAGGACCCAACAGTGGGGTTAGATCTTCATTAAGGGCAGGGGGAAAGTGCATCATGAGGATGGAACTGTAATTGGGACAGACTAATGGAATATATAATCACTCGCCGAAGGCATGTCAGCCTTTGCACTACAGATTCTGTGTAGTTACAAATATAAGCAGATTTGGAAGAAATCTGTTATAAGAAATAATGGTTATTATTTATTTATTTATTTATTTATTTGTTCCATCTTGTATTCCGCCCCTCCCTGCAGGCTCGGGGCGGATAACATCATAAAATTCGGCAGGCATGTAACATCCATGTCGCCATACAATAAAATGCAGCATAAAACATACAATAAAACAAAATACAATAGATCCCGAGATTAAAATTATGTGCATGCCATGGCATTCCCTGAACCAGGGTGCTGATTAGGAAGATGAGTACATTCGGCTTACTCGCCTAGCCGAAGGCCAGTCTGAACAGGGCGGTCTTACAAGCCCTGCGGAACGGGATGAGCTCCGTGGCAGCTCGGACGTCGTCCGGGAGAGAGTTCCAGAGTACCGGAGCCGCCACAGAGAAAGCCCTTTGCCTGGTAGCAGACAGGTGACAGGCGCGGACCGATGGAATCAGGAGCAAATTCGACTCCTCAGAACGTAGTGATCTCGGGGAATGTATGGGGCAAGGCGGTCCCTCAGGTACGCAGGCCCTAGGCCGTGTAGAGCCTTAAAGGTTAACACCAACACCTTGAAGGCAATTCGGTACTCAATAGGCAGCCAGTGCAGCTGCCGGAGGATGGGCGTGATGTGCTCCCTTACCGACGTTCCCGTCAGCAAGCGAGCAGCGGCATTCTGCACTAGCTTGAGTTTCCGAACTGTCGCCAAGGGAAGGCCAACGTAGAGGGCGTTACAGTAGTCTAATCTCGAGATGACCGTCGCTTGGATCACCGTGGCCAGGTCGTCCCTGGAAAGGTAGGGTGCCAGTCGCCTAGCCTGTCGTAGGTGGAAAAATGACGCCCTGCTGGCCGCGGAGACCTGGGTCTCCATGGTCAGCAGGGGGTCCAGGTGGACACCTAGGCTCTTAACAACAGGCGACGGGCTAAGCCGTTCGCCGTCCAGGGTAGGCAACCGGCACTCATCCCGCCCAGGTCGACCAGGCCACAAGATCTCCGTCTTCGACGGGTTCACCTTCAGCCGGCTAGCCCGCAGCCAACCAGTCACGGCCTCTAGGCACTGATGGAAACAATCGGGTACGGTGTCCGGCCTGCCGTCCATTCTCAGCAGAAGCTGGGTGTCATCAGCGTACTGATAACACTCCAGACCAAAGTCGCGGGCCAGCTGGGCCAGGGGGCCCCCCCGACCCCGGAGCCGGCTAAACGGTGGGTTAACAGTGCGTGATCTACAGTGTCGAAAGCTGCCGTCAGATCTAACAAGACGAGCAGTGCCGATCCACCCTGGTCCAGCTGGCGGCGAAGTTGGTCTGTAATGGCGACAAGCACGGTCTCCGTCCCGTGCCCAATACGGAAGCCGGACTGGAAGGGATCAAGTCCAGCTGTGTCTTCCAAGAACTGCTGCAGCTGATCCGCTGCTGCCCTCTCAATCACCTTGCCTAAGAAAGGCAGGTTGGAAACTGGCCGGTAATTGGAGGGAGCCGAAGGATCTAAATTCGGCTTCTTCAGCAGCGGTCTCACCATTGCCTCTTTCAGTCCCCCCCGGGAAGACTCCTTGCTCAAGGGAGCTATTTATGATCGTGCCCAGGGGGCCTCGTAGCCCCTCCCGACACGCTCTAACAAGCCAGGAGGGGCACGGGTCGAGGGAGCATGTAGTTGGTCTAGCTGCAGCTAGTAACTTGTCGACAGCTGCTGCGTCCAGCAATTGGAAACGGGTGAAGGTGGGCCCGCCGAGTGGCGGCGGAGTCTCGAGTTCACTAACTGTATCAAACGTGGCCGGAATGTCCCGGCGGAGAGTTGAAATCTTGTCAGCGAAATAGCTCTGGAAAACCTCAGCTGTTGGTGCCAAACCCCTATCATTTGGGACAGTTGGGATTGCTGTCAAAGACCGAATTATCCTAAACAATTGCGCTGGGCGTGAGCTGGCCGACTCTATCAAGGAAGAGTAGTAGACCTTTTAGCTTCCTTGATAGCTTGCTCATAAACCTCTTTGAACTGTTTATAAGCCGATTTCGACGCTTCGTCACGGAGATTCCGCCACACGTCCTCTAACTGTCTCCTCCTCCGCTTCATCGCCCGCAGCTCCTCGGTAAACCAAGGCGAGCGATTTCTGCGGGGGAGGAGAGAGCGCCTGGGGGCGATCTCGTCCAGGGCCGCAGAGAGACTGGTATTCCAGTGTTCCACCTGCCCCATCGACTGAGTCGCTGGGAAGTTCCCATTCCCTTAGAGCATTCAGGAACCTAGTGGGTTCCATAAGTCTCTTCGGGCGAACCAGAATAGGTTCGGCACCCTTACCGAGAGGGGATGCCACCCCCAGCCGAACTTCCAGGACTCTGTGATCCGACCATGGAACCTCCATTATGGAGGCTAGGGTCACGCTAATTCCGGCGGCGAAGATCAAATCCAGGGTGTGCCCGGCCTGATGCGTGGGACCGGTCTTACAGAGTGAGAGTCCTAGTGCCTCCATGGTAGACACCAGGTCCACGGCTGCCGTTGAGGGGGTATCGGCGTGGACATTGAAATCCCCCAAGACAATAAGCTTAGGGAACCTCAATGCCCACTCCGCGACCACCTCCAGCAGCTTAGGTAGACTCCCCGCCGGTGCGTTGGGTGCACGGTACACCAGCAGGAAGGCTACGCTCTCACTAAGATCCCACACCAGGCCCGCGCACTCCATCCCCGGAATGTTCACCGTCGGAATCGTCCTGGAATTAAAAGTGTCTCGGCTGAGGATAGCGACCCCTCCCCCCGCCTCTCTGTCCTCATCTGATAACTGGCCACAAACCCAGGAGATGCCACCTCGTGCATAACGACCTCATCTCCCTCCTGGAGCCATGTTTCTGTCAAACAGGCTAGATCGATCTCTCTCCAGGAGGAAGTCCCTGATGGTCCCGGTCTTATTTCGCACGGACCTGGTATTGGCCAGAACCAGAGTTGGAGGAGAGGTAGTAGCGAACTTCACATCTGCGTGCCTAGGGATAGCCCGTAGGTCAGAAGGGGACGAGCCTCTCTTTGGCTCCTCCGCCTTCTCTCATCAGGCCTACGTCTACCGTCCCGATTGCCCCTTCCGAGATCACACGTATTACCCGCCCCGCACCTCATCCTCCCCGAATCCCCTAGGTGTCCGGCCTTCTGCCCTCCCTCTGAAAAGGGGGTGTGCTGGTGGTGACCCTCTTTCCCGGGGACAACAGGTTGCAGATAAAGGCAGGGATGTCCTTCCCTCAACAGGGTCTTGCGTTGTCCATGGTGGTAAAGGTGGACCTTGCCCTGTACCTGATGGTCCACCGGGCCCCCCAGTCGACTGGGGTTGGGGGGGTATAGGAATGGGACCTGGAGGTTCTCCCCGGTTCCCACCACCAAAAACCACACCCCAAAAGGTCCTTTTCCAAAAACGCCCCCTCTTTACGAACATCAGAGTCTTAGTGGTGGGGTCGCTGGTGTCGTTGCGTCCTCCACTCTGTTTCCCTGATGGGCCCCAGCCTGAGCACCGACTCTCCAAGGTGGATTCTGGAGCCAGAGGGTTGCCAGGATTGCCTTCCAACCCCCTGTGGGAGTTGCTGACCTGAAGCTGCATGGTGGTGTTGGCTAGGTCCATTCGCGGCTCCTGGCCTCGGATTGCAGGTGAATCCCCACGGTGTTCCACCTGTTGAGTCACTAGCTGGTGGATGGTCGATTTATCCTCTTGACGCTCACCCGGCAAGATCAATGGCAATGGAGTAAGTCCTCTGGCCCCAAGGTGGCGCTGGTGCTTTCCGCCCTGTTGACAATGTTCACTCCCCTGCTGGGGGGGAAGGGGCGGGCCTTCCGCTACACTAGGGGGTGGGCCTACCAGGAGTGGGGCTGGACTCACTGCACGTTGGATACATCTGCGCCGCTTGCGTCGCCGGCGGTGCTTTCGCTTCGCCCCTCCTCCCTCCACCAGGGAGGGGAGGGGCCGATGTCCCTCCAGCGGAGCCTCCAGTGGGACTTCCAATGGGCCGGCTGGGGGCGCGGTCGCCGATGAGCTTCTCTTCCGGCGCCGGCGCTGGTGTCTAGTGCGCCTGCGCCTCAGCTCCTCGCCGTCCAGTTCCGGTGGGGGGGGAGACACATGTCTCCCTTCCGCGTCCCCAAGGCCACACGCCATTTTGCTCCATACCCGCAGCTCCTTCCGCGCCGAGCGGGACAGCGGGAGGCGCCTCGGCCGGCAGCCCACCGGATGCTCCAGGACCTGCTCAACGTCGAAGAGCTCCTCCTCTCCGGCCTCCCGTCGCCCGTCAAGGCCGGTCTCCGGGTGTCCCTGGCCAGGTAACCAGGAACAGGCCTCCGGATCTAGGCCCATCAGGGCGGCTGGATGGCCTGTGCCAGGGGGGTGTCCTGTTCCTGTTGTCGCCCTCAGGTTCTTAGCCGGCTCCTCTGACCACAGTTGGTCAGCCGCTGGCGCATCGTCCGCCGGCGTGCCTGGCCGGGCCTCCATTTCTAAGTCCCAGGAGTGATCCCAGAGGAAATCTGGGGAACTCCTTTGATCTCGGGGTGGTCGGGATGGTAGCCACCTCTCCCTCTTTCTCCTCCTCGCCCAGAGGGGATCCGGCCAGTCCGAGGCAGGTATCCGCGAGGACTCGATTCAGCCGCTCGCCAAACAGCCTGATCCTCTCCTCTAGCCAGCCGAATTCCTCACTGAGCTGTTGTAGAGTCAGTTGTCCAGCTGGGGTGGTAGGGGCAGCCCCAGCGTTTCGGGGGACCAGCGGTGGCTGGGATCGAGGCCTCTCCTCGACCGGGGGGCCTCGTTGGGCCCTCAGCTCAGCCTCCAGCCCCAGACAGTAATGGTAGAAGTCCTCGAACTCATCTTCTGGGCCGAATACCTCCCACTGAGGACCCACACCGGCCTCCTCTGGGGACCGGGGGTCTACTACAGTGGGCGATCGGACCTCTCCTGGGCCAAGGTTGTCTTCGGGTGCCTTAAAGCTGGAAGACGGCATCTCTTCTTAAAAATGTCCACAAGCTGAGATAGTCAACAAAAAACAGCAAAAGACAGTTAAATCAAACAGGCAGGTTCCAGCATTAAAGATAGCAGTCCTTTAGTAGCAAAACATATTCCATCTCAAAGCTTGGCTAAATGGGCTAATAAAAGCTCAGGAATGTCAACAAGCTGATATATTCAGCAAAAAGACAGAGTCAAACAGCAGATTCCAGCGTTTGCAGCTGGAGCACTTCCACCGAGCTGCTTACTGCGACGCCATCTTGTCTTGCATCAAATGGTTAAACATGGCCATTTTATATATAGATATATTAGAAAACTGTTATGATGTGGAATGGGAGTGGCTATATTCAGCTGTTATTTTTCTCCCACAATATTGTTTAGACAGTGCTATCAGATTGGCCACTTCAAATCATGCCTTAGCCTACAGGGCCAATGGGAGTTGATTGAGGTTGTCATCTAATATAACTGGGAGGTATCATTTTTGAGGAAGTTTGGTCTATTGCACAGTCATTTAGGATTGATTTATATCTTCATCTATGCCCCTTAATATCCTGTCAGTAACAATATGTAACTGAGCCTCTATGTAATGGACTCCACTGAGCAAAACTATGCCTGAAGCAAGGTGATATAAAACCCAAACCTTTGATATTTGGGGAAAATGACTCTTTCATAAAAGTGCTCTGATTGTGCTCGCATTGTGTTATGAACTTCATTGTTTGAGTTCACTGTCAGATTTGTGGCACACACATGGTCCATGGAGACTTTAATGGTAATTGCCAACGAAACAGTTTCTTCCTCCAAATTGTATGAGCTATAATTCAGCTGTTATTTACTTGTCCTGTCACAACAGCTAGAGGGCATCTTCAAAATTGCCACAGTTTTCAAAAAAATTGTTCTTCATTCACTTTAAAGAGTCAGACGAGATGAAAAAGATACTACTACTAAGGTTGCAGTCCTTGAACAAGGAAATGCCAAAAAATATTAGAAAGACAAATAAATAGAATTATATCCACAAATTACAGTCAATTAGTGGAGGTATGAAGACCTCATGATATACATTATTACATGTACAAGACTTTTGGTAAGCAGATTTATTGCTTTCACCCATCAAAACTAACTTGTCCTAGAGATCAGAAAGACCTGTATCACCTTATACAACCTTTGAAAATTGAAGGCAATTGTTAGTGTAGACCCATAACTTTAGTGTCATTGCAGACTTTAACTACATTCAACTGAGTCAACACTGACCATATGCAATTTCAAACTATGTTTTATGGCAGTGTAAATAGAGTCTTAGTCTTAAAGGTGCTGCCACATTTTTTACCCTTTCCTTCCCTCCCTCTTTTTATATGTTAAAGCAGTAAACCAACCAATCAACCAACTAGGCACTGAATTAAATAAGTTGTACTAACTTTCAATTCTTGTGTTGCTGCTAGGAAAACTTTTGTTATAGAAATTCTGTTCATTTGCTTCACTCCAATCAGTGGGTTGAGTAAGACCCCATCTACACTGCCATAGAATGCAGTTTCATAATGCAGTTTATGCACTCATATAATGGGGACTAAGATGGGGAGTGATTTGATGGATACAAGTATCAGTAACTGTCACTATTCATAATTTTTTTCTTGTGAGGAGCGACTTGAAAAACTACAAGTCACTTCTGATGTGAGAGAATTGGCCGTCTGCAAGGATGTTGCCAGGTGACTCCTGGATGTTTTACCATCCTGTGGGAGGCTTCTCTCATGTCCACACATGAGAAGCTGGAGCTGACAGACAGGCGCTCATCCCGCTCCCCGGATTTGAACCACAACCAACCTTTTGGTCCTGTTAGCACAAGGGTCTAACCCATTGCGCCACCTGGGGCTGCATTATTCAGATAGCAAACTATAACCATAAGCATCCTTCTGTGGATATCAGGATTGGATGTAGATTTGATCTAGGTGAGAGTGGTCATCATAAAATAATATGCCACAATTTCTTGCTCTAAAACATATGTATCCATTGCAGTTTTTTAATGGTAAGAAAATAAGTCTATATGAAAGACCTTGTTGAATTACCACCATCCCACCATCTGTGATAACAAGTGGCCACAGGAACAGAACAGGAAGGTGAAAGATTTCCCATGGTCCATAGCACTCTGTACTAATTGTCAAAGTGGTTTTGACGAATTCACTATGTTGGGATGTAAAGAAGATACAAAGTTTAGGCTACTGAAAAAGATTATGTTCTTCTAGCAATTAGCCCAATGTAATACTTAATAGTATCATTCAGGAGCTTTTAAAAGATACAAGAAAATAAAGAGATGCATAAACAACCAAAATCATAACAGCAAAGAAGCTTTTTCCCAGAATGAGAGGACCCTGATTGAAAGAAAGAAACAGAGAGGGGAGGGGGTTGCATATTGAGATTTGACACATTAGTTCTCTGCAGGCGAAATGTGGAATTATTATGGTCTATATCTACTTTAAAACTTGAATTTTGACATATACCCTAGCTTTCCACTCTGTTGTGGAGTTGCTATGATAAGTATGTCCTTGTTACACATTAGGCAGGAAAAGAGGATCAATATAATGCTTTGCCTCCTACTTCTCAAACTATCAGTTGCCAGGCATAAGCCTTGGTGACACTCTTTTTTGAATCCATGCAAGCAATTTTAGAGTTGCACTGTAATATTTTGTACTTTTATAAGTTTATTTGGGTAAACAGGCATTTTTAAAACTGAAGTATTCTGCATGCATGTTGATACAAGATATATGTAGACAAAATTGATATTGTAAATTGTAACTTGTTTCCTCTAACCAATTTTTTCAAATGTCTTAAGTATATTTTAGTTTTATCATTTAGTAATCCCCAAAGAAGGTCATTAAAGGTTACAAAACCAACATATGCTGGGCTGCTAGGGTAAAACAATCTTTTTCAACACCCATAGACTTTGATTCTGCTCTAGCTCTCTTCTGTTGTTGTTGTTGTTGTTGTTGTTCTGTTGGGTGTTACCTGTACTCTTTGCACACACACACACACACACACACACCCTCACCCTCCTGTCTTGGTTATTGGGGAACAAAGTCCTTTGACTACACTATATTTTCTTAAATAACTTTGCTGTGATGGTAAATCAGCCTGAAAAAATGTTTTTAAAAATTGTAGGGAGAGGCTCTGAGGGCTTCTGGGCTTCTTGTGGGCTGATTTCAGGGGTCTCAAGAGCTCCATGTGGTTTTTTTTCATGTCAGGAGTAACTTGAGAAACTTCAAGTCACTGCTGGTGTGAGAGAACTGGCTGTCTGCAAGGATGTTGCCCAGGCAATGTCCGGATGTTTTACCATCCTGTTGGAGGCGTCTCTCGTGTCCCCGCATGAGAAGCTGGAGCTGACAGACTTGAGCTCACCCCACTCTGCAGTCAGCACTCCTGCCAGTACTGGGGTCTCCATTATATATGGTACATGGGCTGCACTCTGCCTCCTTAGTGTATAGAATTTTAGCTAGGATAGCAAGTGTTTTTGCTAAAATGTTTATGAAGAAATAAAAGTTATGCTCATAAACTTATGGCTGGATCCATATTCTGAATTAGAGAGACAGACAGGACCACATGTTTTCCTAGTTACAACTGGTAACACCTGTCTGAATAGGCCAGATAATTCCCCACCCAGTTTTGCACTGAACTGTAAAGGGGCTCTCCAAGGTGCTGAATGGTTAAGCAAGGTAACTTTGCCCACATGACATTTGAACCAGGCTTGCATGTCTGAAATTGGTTAGGATTCACCCAGCTCATTCTGTTAATATGATTTTCACAGCCAGAAATTTGTTGGAGGATGTAATTGAGATCTGTAACCAATCAGTTGCAATGGAAGCTATTGGTTTCTAGGACACTGTGAAAATGAATTAGCTTCAGATGTTATCCCAGACTTCAGTCCAAGGTGCTAAAGCTAAACCCTAGCCCCACTCAAATTATTTCAACACCTTGGTTAGTGCTAATTTCTGTTTCTGTTCAAGCAGGCTTTTAACAAGTAATCAGGAGAGCTTCTTATGGGGATATTATATTCCATTACCATTGCTCCTAGTTTTACTGCTGCCTTAGGACCCAAGCCCCTTATCTATTAGTTTCAGTTTCTCACTTGTTAATCGCCCTCCATTAAAATACTCCAGGCAATTTACATAAAACAAATTGCATAAGAACATTACAACAAATACCAAATAGACTGCATTAAACATTAAAAACTCTGCTAAAAAGCCAGGTCTTGAGTGCCTGAGCAAAGGGTCGCATGTCACACATGGCCCTCAAGTGGGGAGGCGAGGAGTTCCACAACACAGGGGCAGAAATGGAGAAGGCCCTACATCTCATGATCTTGAGATGTGCTTCCTTGGGGCCTGGAACATACAGTAAGTTTAGTTGGAGGAGTTGTGGCGACCACTGGCGGCGAAGAGGGGAGAGGCGGTCTCTGAGATATGCTGGCCCCTGACCATAAAGCGCCTTAAAGGTCAGAACCAACAACTTAAGCAGGGCCCAGAATTCCATTGGAAGCCAGTGCAAGTGTAATAATGTTGGAGTTATGTGGCATCTCAAAGGTGTTTTTGCAAGTAGCCTGGCAGCCGCATTCTGAATGATGCGGATCCTCCGAGTAGTCGACGGGAAGGCCAACATACAAGGTGTTACAATAATCCAGTCTAGATGTGACTGTCGCATGGATGATTGTAGCCAAGGCTTCCTCTGAGAGGTAAGGGCCAGCTGTCTCGCCTGCCGGAGATGGAAAAAGGCGTGCTTACTAACATTAGCGATCTGGGCCTCCATAGTCAACTGTGAGTCCAGGACGACACCCAAGCTCTTGACAGTAAAAGATGGATGCAGGGGGGCACCATCAAAGTTGGGCAGGGGGAGTGCCATTCCAGGCGGGTGGCCAGGCCACAAAATCTCAGTCTTAGTAGGCCTATCATTTAAGTTATTGTTGCACCAGTCCATACACCTGTGACGTTAAACTGAATTTTGTTGTTGGTTGTTGATTTGATGCCTGTTTTATACTGTTATACTGTTATAATATGTTGTTCTAACTTGTTATGTATTTTAATTGTGTCATATTTTAATTGTTTTGATCGGGTTTGGCCCCATGTAAACCACCCCAAGTCCCTTTAGGGAGATGGGAGCAGGGTACAAAAACAAAGTATTATTACTATTTTAAAACTTGTATTTTAAAGGTTTTTATACAGTTTTATGTAGCTTTCAATACTTTATTGCGATTTTCTTTTTTTTTAATGGAAGTTACCCTGGATCCCACTCTGGGAGAAATGTAGCATACTATCACAACACAACAGAAAAATCTTAATGGATCATAGAATTCTGCCATGGAAGAACACACAATCATAGTCATCCTGACAGTAGGCCTTCCAGCCTCTGTTAAAAACCTCCAAAAAATGAGACCCCATCACACTCCTGGGCAACATATTCCACTGCCACACAGCTCTTACCATCAGGAAGTTTTTCCTAATATGCAGATGAAATCTCCTTTCCTGCAGTTTGAAGCAATTGCTCTGTGTCTTTCTTCTCCAGAGCAGAAGAAAACAATTCTGCAACACTTCACTGGGATTAAAGCCACCAACCCTAATGTGCTCAGTTAAGGATTTATTTAATTACATCCTCATCCTCTCCCAAATAGTTTTCAAGATGTCTAATAAGCTAAAGACAAAGAACTACTGTCTTCTTTATATTTAAACATCCCTGGAAATTAAAAGGAAAGAAACTAGACACTAAGGTAATAATATCTGAGTATCTTTGTTGCTGTAAGGCTGAAATTATGAGAAGACTGCAAAGGTGTGACTACTTGTATTCATTTTTATTGGTTCATGAGATTTAGACTAGTGCCAAAGTGTGGGTAGAACATATGAAAACACTTAATGCCAAGTAGTCCAGCTAGCTTAGTAGTGTCTGCACACAGACTGGCAATGATTCACCAAGGCTATAGACAGATGTCTTTTCCAACCCTGCCCTAGAGATGCCAGGCCTTCAACTTGGGGTCATTTCATGATGCAAAGCATACACTATTTGGCTGAATCAATGGCCTTCCTCAGTATAATGATTTGCTGTATGCTACCATAAATTTCTTCTGAAGCAGAAGAACAGCATGCAGGTTGCAGTGGGATGCATCTACACTGTAGAATGAATGCAGTTTGATGCCACTTAAACTGCCATGGCTCAATACTGTTGAATCCTGGGAGTTGTAATGAATAAGCCATAGATTGTTGTTTCGCAAAACCTAGAAATGAAAGATGGAGGCCAAGTATGAGAAAGGATAAACCTGATTGCTAACATTTGTTTAATGTTGCATCCAAATGTAGACAGTGAATTCATTCTTTAATACTCTTTATATATTCATATTTAGGATCTCTGTTTGTATAGTTGGCTGTAGATTATTAATTTCGGAAGGCCTGTAAAACAACTCTCTTCCGGCAAGCTTTCAACTCTTAGCCACAAATACCAGCTGTTGCTACATGCTTTACTGTTCTTCTTATCTTATTGTATGGTTTTATTGTTATTTTATATAATGTACCATTTTTATATGCTGTAAACCACTCTGAGCCTATTGGGAAGGGTGGTATACAAATTGAAATAATAAATAAATAAAATAAATCTTTGGTTTAGCCTGGAATGGGTTCTATCCTAATAATCAACACTACATTTTCCAGTGTAAGAAATAGGGGATATATTACAGAAATAATTATTAGATTCTGAATCTTACTTGAAACTATTCTCTGAAAAAGAAACAGAACTTACACTGAAGGTTACTGTAATAAAAGTTATAATTAGAGCAACCAGAAGGTATTAATGGTGGCAGCCCTTATGACTTGCCTTGCATTTTGTTACTGTTGTGTTGGGAGCCCAGTTATAGCAAATTTGATTATAAATTAATCTTGTAGATAATGTATAAAATAAGACTTAAAGGGGTTTTTTTTAATGTTAAATGAGTTCTACTAAACATGGCTCTTTAATAAATAAAGTGGATGGAATTTAAGTAATCTCTTAAACTCATCATAATGGGGGAGATAGTAATCCCCTTCTCCCTGCCCTTGTGGGTCTTCAAAGACTGTTATGAACCATTGGAAGCAAATTTTGGAGCACACAGGATGTTGCTGTAGGAGAAAGATGAAGAAAATCCTATTGCGTGAGCAGAATTCTACTCATGTGAAGTATGCTTGCAGGGTTGTGCTAGGACTGTTGGCATGTTGTTCTTGAAATATTTTACATATGGTTCTAGGCTAGAGTGATATTTTGTAGTGGACAAATAGTTTGAGGGAGATTTAAACTCAAATCCTTACTCTGGTGGATCTACACTGCGTATTCAGTGCCGTTGAAACTGAAAGTATATGGGTCTACACAAACCATACAATGCAGTTCAAACTACATTGTTTAGCAGTATAGATTCAACTTCTGTCATAGAGCTCACTCTGCGATTGGGCTTGTAACTAATTCTCAATGTAACATTCCTTTCAGGGAAAGATAGATGCTGATTTCAAACATAAATCAATAATGTTCAAAGTTGTATTTGTGTGTGTGTGTGTGTCTGACGGTCCAACGCAGCGTGAGGCCAGCACGTGCCATAAATGGCGATCGCATGACCATCCCCGGGGTGCGAGAGGCTCGGCTGATGGAAACCCAGCGGAGAGCCTTTTCCGTGGCGGCCCCCAGGATCTGGAACTCATTGCCACCTGCCCTCAGAGCCACTCTGACCCTAACTAGATTCCGGTCAGACCTAAAGACCTGGCTCTTCCGCCTAGCGTTTGGGGCCTGATCGGTACCTCTGAATGTCTGAGCCTTTCCTCAGACATGTATCTGTTTTAAACTGCTGTACATTGCTGTTTTTAGGGTTTTTAAATGATGTAAGTCGCCCGGAGCACCACTGGTGGAGGGCGACTCACAAATATTAAAGTATTATTATTATTATTATATATACACACACACATACAGTATATAAATGGCTATTCACACACAGAGAGTAATGTTTGAAATGAAGTTTCTGCTTATTTTACACCCAACAACCTCATTTTCATTCCCTTCCCCCTATTAACCTCTTTTTTAAAAAAAATCTCTGAAATTAATCAATTATAATGGTCTTTAGGGACAAAATTGTTCTACATGCAACTGGTAGAGCAACAAAAGAACTGTGAAGAGTTTATAAATGTGGCACAAGAAGCTGCCTTAGTCCATTGCAATACAGATTTTTTATCCATAAATGGAACCAATTGTTCTCTCTATGGAGTGGAAACCTTCTTATGTTCCTTATGTTCCTAAACCATTTTCCCCTCTAAGATCCATTTTCAACCTTTGAAGCTTGAGAAAGTATTCCGTTCATTGTACAAAGAGAAGGCAATACTGTACAGTAACATTTAATAAACAAAAAGAAGTGTATGGCACAGATTAAGAAAAGAGTGTTTTATTTGTATAGTTTCTAAGCTTCAGTGAAATAAGTCTGTAGGGAATTATAATGAACAACTCTGTGAAATGGTCTTCTCAGCTATACATCTTAATCAAACATATAAATGGCAAGTGTTGTGCCCCAAAGTTATGGTGTTAATAATCTAAGACAATAGACCAAAGTGTTTATCTTTGATTTTAGTTCAAACAAAACTAAAATCAAAAATAAACATTTTGGTCAATAGTCATATTTCTATTGATAGTCATTGAGATCAGGCTAAATGATTAACTGCTTTTGCAAGCACGCCCTTTTTTCTATAGTTTTTCTATACCACGAGGTATGCTGATATATGTTAGAAGCTGCAGCCTGCTACGTCTTATTGCTTAACTGTAGCTGGTAAATTTCTTGTGGCTTGATAGGCTGGCTGAGTATACAGAAATTATGAGTCATGTATACCTATTTCTGGACACAGTGTAATTAGGCACAGCCTTGTAGTATTATAACTAAAGTGTTTCAGCACTGAAGAGATGTGTTAGTTGTCGGAGAAAGGACAAAAGTAATGTGTTTTACAGAGTCAGAAATAAGTTTCATTTGGATCCTTCCAATAAAGAATGTATATGAACTCAAATTTCTTTTAGTATTGGGAAATTATTCAAAACAATCTTCTGAATTATTCAGTTCAGAGCATATTTAATTGATGTAATGAGGTCTCCTGAAACTGTCAGTGAAAAGCAGTATTCATACTCCCTTTTTATCAAAGAAAACCGATATTTGATAAACCACTGAGGCCTTTCTTGTCTTCAGCTCAGATGATTTAATTTTGTGTTTCCAAATGTTCTGTACATTTTCCTGAAGTTCAAGAGGCACGTGAAGCTGACTCTTCATCTTGTATTAGTTTCTCATATTTCATTCAAACCTATTTGCAAAGTATAAAGGTTAAAGTCCATGAAAGGAGTTTTGTTTGAGAAGTAATCCTCAAATAACAGCTAAAAGTGCAAGTCATTTTGCTTCAAAAATGGATTATATTTACATTTTACTTCCAGAACTGCTATCTAGATGCCAATTAGGCAGTGGAAATAAAGGCATAAAATTATCTGGTGTTAAGTGGGTGGACTAATGCCAATCCCATCTTTCTCTCCCAGCTGGCTTTGCTGTCCTTTGATGATGGGCAGCCCTGTTTGGTTTGGAATGAGCCTGGTTTAAATGTATTAATTTGGAAGCATCTGCTGAACACTTGAAATGAATCCATCTATATGAGAACATTATCAATAAAATCCTGATTCCTTTATCAGTGGCATCACTGTAAGGTATATGAAAGCACATCATGCAGGATGGGAAATCTTACTACTAGTCTGCTTTTCATGAGCCTTTCAAAATGAAGAGGAAGAAGCTTTTCAGCAATGATTAGTTGCTCATTATGACACCTTCATGCACAACCAATCTTTCAGTGTTCCAGAAAGTATAGCACAGGCATGGGCAAACTTTGGCCCTTCAGGTGTTTTGGACTTCAACTCCCTGAAATCTCACCCATCTTACTGGCTATTAGGAATTGTGGGAGTTGAAGTCCAAGACACTTGGAGGGCCAAAGTTTGCCCATGTCTGGTATAGCACAAAGCATCCTGGAGCCCTTTCATGCTTACACCACTATGGTTCAACATCCACAGTCCTGGCACTATACACCCTTTGAAATCCTTGCTGTTTGGTTTCTCTGGCTGATAAATCTAAAATACCCTTCCCTAAAGTACTAATCGTTAAAGTGGAAGTGCTATAACGTGAAAGTACTGGGGCTCCAACAACACAGAGCCATATTTTGGCTTGATCAAGCATGCCAGATTGGGCCCTAAAGAAGTCTGTACAGGAACTCCAGCTATTAAAGAGGTGGTAGGAAGTCCACACCACCCTAAATGTCTCCCTCTCCCTGTGTTGTGGCATTCTCCAGTTGTGGCACAGCACCGAACTTTTCCCTCCCATTTGCCCTGATGTCAGCTGCAGTGATGGGGAATACAGAGAGAGAGGGAGGAGAAGAGGGAATTCTATCCCCAGTGCTCCCTGTTGTCTCAGCTGGAACCCAAGACCACACTACAGAGTGCTTGTGAGGACAAGGCTAACACTGAGCATTCATGGGAAGAAACAGGAAACATAGCACCCCAGAAGGTAAACAAACATTTCCCTATGTACATTTTGCTTCTTATCAGTGTATCCCACAGATAAAATAGCGAAAGAAATCATTGGATCTGACTGATCTGCAATCAGCAGATCTTTGTGGTCACTGTTCCAGCCTGGAACTGGTTTCTGTGGTGCCTGTAGGGACTCTGCAGGGAACCAAGTTTCTTTTATCCACATTTCAACATTTTGATTGCCTTGCTTCATGTTGCTACAAATCAGTCCTGTGCTACATTAACCTAAGTGGTCCATGAAGTCAAGCCCTGGATAGCCTCAAGACAGCACCCAGGGATGTGATGAGCATGGAAACTAAATATGTAGTGCTTGCTTTTTCCTGGAATCTTCTTGTTAAATGGGAGCACAGGGTACTTAAACATGGGAATATTTCTTTTTCCCGTGTTCCTGGATTCCAGATATAACTCAATTTGATCCAAAGTGGGTTTAGGATGGATCCATGAAGTTTAACATCCCAGTCTATCCCAGTTCATATTTTCAGTTGCTCCTATCATTCAGTCAATGATCCATTTCATGTTACAGTTTTTAAATCATTTGAGTTCTAAAAATGTGAAAAAGATGGGATACAAATGAAGGAAATAAAAGAAAAATAATACATAAGTATATGTGTGATGTATATAAACTCTGTGTTCTTTAGATTTTGTCCATAATGACTAGAAAGTACTTGGGATATTTAAACGGATCCTTCTAAATTCTTTTGAATATTCTAAAATTATGTTTATTGATATTTAATGAATGTTTACGATGCAGTTCTCTTGCTGCCAGATACTAACAGTCACTCCCAATTAGTAATGATTTGAGCACTTAGCCAAAGCTTATTTAGGCATACTTAGAAGCCATTATATACAGTACAGAGTTTTTGTCTATTTTCCCTTTGAAAAGGAAAATATGTCACCTCTTTCCACTCAAAAGTGCCCTGTCTTTGGGTTTAATGGGTGCTGTATGCAAAAACAAGCAAGCACCAGTGATTTCATAGCTAGGTATAAAGTTCTTTGGATTTTGGTCTATATGCATTACACATATCATCCAGCTATTGAGAAATGACTGCTCCAAAGTAAGTCCAATAAGCTTAGTTAGCATAACAGCTACTCATAAACTCTGACAAAGGTTGGCAATGCACAGTGGTAGTCATATAAATAATGTCTCTAGAACTGATGCCATTGTCTTGTTTTTTTGCACTGGGATTTTTGAATAATCATCAACGCAGATTAATTTGCATAATAAAATTTTGGAATTTTGTTCTTTGAGACTCATTATATGTGTCCAAAGATTTCTGAATTATGAGTGAGGACTTTGACTTTTCCATTGGAGCAGTAGACCTTGTTGCCTTCATCCCAACATATCCTAAAGTGCTTTTTAAACTCTTACCAGTTTTCAAAGCAGAGTAGTTAGTGTGTTGCAGGAGAGGTTGATTTCTAAGACCCCTTCCACACAACTGAATAAAATCCCAGATTTTCTGCTTTGAACTGGAATATATGGCAGTATAGATTCAGGGCCCTTCCACACAGCCATATAACCCAGAATATCAAGGCAGAAAATCCCAAAATACCTGCATTGAACTGGGCTATCTGAGTCCATACTCAAATAATATGGGATTTCCTGCCTTGATATTGTGGGATACAGGGCTGTGTGGAAGGGCCCTAAGAAAACATCCACAGACCAGTTGCATGTAGAAGACAAAGGGCCCTTCCACACAGCCATATAACCCAGAATATCAAGGCAGAAAATCCCACGTCTGCTTTGAACTGAGTTATCTGATTCCACACTGCCATATATTCCAGTTCAAAGCCAATAATCTGGGATTTTATTCAGCTGTGTGGAAGGGCCCTAAATTCTCTAGATTGTGGACAATGTTGTTATGCATTGTCTTTCAGTATAGTTTCAGTGGCACGCTCAACCATTATTTGAACCTGACTTTTTTTTACTGAAATCAAACAGAAAACACTTATTGATGTTACTAAAGACAATTTTGCCTTAGCTTCTTTTCTGTATCACATTATTGAAAATATGAAATCAAGATGTGGAACAGCATGCAGTTTCCAAACCTAATAAACTTGGCAAAATTGACATATGATTCCCATTGTACTGAAGTTATTTTTAGAACTGGTCCTAGAGGAAAGTGTGGCTATACTAAATATAAGGGGTATTTTTTAACCTTTCTACCCTTACCTGAAATGTAACAGGCACTGAGCGTATTTTTGTTCATTAATATATTAAAGTTTATTTTCTTCATAATATCTACAACTGTAGAAATAATTATCTCTACTCAAAATGTACACTTTGGGGATGGATATATGATACACTCAATAAAATGTGGGTGCAAATGTAGTCTGTGTGTTTTTGTTTACCTATCACCTGTCCCAGCAGTATAAAGACCCTCTTTGTTCAAATATGATAAATGTGATTAAAACAAAATTATAATTAAACTTGCATTCTTGTTTACATAACTATCACAGGACATTTAAATATAAAACAAAATATTCATATGTGAAAATTAGATTTTCCCCTCTTATCTTTCTGACTAGCAGTCCAATGAAATTGATTCTGTGTAAGCGTTCCCACATATTTGACATACGTTTACATAAGGTTTTACCTTCACATGTCTCACATAAAAATACGAGGATGAGGAAGGTTCTCTTGAAAGCCCTACTACAGGTTACAAGGTGTTACAGTCTCATTATAAAATACAAGAGAAGTGGATGCAAGCCAGGGGTGTAATACAGGATCCTTCCACAAAGCCATATAACCCAGAATATCAACATAGATAATCAATATTTGTTTTGAACTGGGTTGTCTGAGTCCACACTGCCATGCAATCCAGTTCAACGTAGATTGTATACAGCTGGGTGGAAGGGGCTATCTGTGCATAGTACAGGTGGATGGGATACAGTGTGAACAAGTAATTTTCACATCTAGCAACTGAAGTCATATCTTTTTGCAAAAACATTCCAGTCACAAATTACCAACAAACCTGGTAGTTGTAGTGTTTTATGCAATTGTAGGAACCCTAATTTAAATTATAAGGATGTAACTAGCTTCTTACTGCTGGTTGCTTGGTTAGAATGGTTTGAACAATGGGGAAACAGAGCCATGTTTTCAAGTGGAAATTGTTATGGGTGAGTGTGCGATGTAGCACTATTGAGAAATGATTGCAGCAAATGAGACAAGCTATGGAACAGATGAAATGGGTATTTTCACTGTTTGATGTGAAGTCGTTTTATTGCATGTATTAATGAATGTGGTGATGCATGGAAGCAACCTCATAGTGGACTGTGGACAATTCATTTTGGATAATTCTGTTGTTAAATTCTAAAAAATAAAGATGCATGACAATGTACAGTTTTTATGTATGTACATAAAGCAGAATTATCTTCCTGACATACTTTTAATAGTGTATTTAGTTTGCTACATGTCAAAAATTAAGCAAGTATGCAACAAGAATTAACAGAACTAAATATTTAAAATGGTTGGGGAAGGAGGGCTACAAGCACTAGCTATTTATGAAAGGGAGTGAGAGGATTGTGTTCTGTCTCCCTATTGCTGTTCTCACTCACCTGTGTGCACAAACAGCTGATCAGCAATATTTAGACATTTTCAAGTGAGCTCCTCATATACAACTTCAATTCCTTTAGATTAGCACACGTATCCATTTATGTCTTGAGATGTGTAGTCAGTGCTGCAAGGGGCGCTCCCTCAATGCATTGGAAATTTAGGAGAAACAATTGGAGTGAGTTGTACCTCACTACAGTTTTAGAGTTCTTGTTAGCACCATGGTCAAACATTAATACCTGTCCAGTAGCATGAAAGTGTTAACTCTGGCTCCTTCCACACTTCCCTATATTCTCGGATCTGATCCCAGATTATCTTCTTTTCCCAGATTATCTGGCAATGTAGATTCATATAATCCAGTTCAAAGCAGATAATCTGGGATCTTGGCGGTTCAAATCTGGAGAGCAGGGTGAGCTCCTACTGTTAGGCCTAGCTTCTGCCAACCTAGCATGCAAATGTCTGTAGATCAATATGTACCGACTTGGCGGAATGGGCACTTCATGCAGTCATGCTGGCCTCAAGATCTTGGAGGTGTTTATGGACAACACCAGCTCTTCGGCTTAGAAATGGAGATGAGTACCACCCCACAGAGTCAGACATGACTAGACTTAAACTTTTACCTTTCTCTAATCTGGGATCAGATCCTGGGATATAGGGCAGTGTAGATCCTGCCTCTATTATCCTGTTGAATACTGGGGAAGTAAAGTTTTTATCTCTTGCTAAACCAATTATACATTTCTCCTAGCTTTTAAGGGAACATACTTGTGTACTTTATTTGTTCAATGTTTAGCCTGACAAAGAGAAGGTTGAGAGCAGATATGTTTAAATATCTGAAAGGCTGTCATAAGGAAGAGGGAGCAAGCTTTTTTTCTGCTGGAAACTAGGGCCCCTTCTACACAGCTGTTTAAAATCCAGATTATCTGCTTTGAACTGGCAGTATAGATTCAGATTATCCAGTTCAAAGCAGATAATGAGGATTATCTGCCTTGATATTATTGATTATATGACAGTGTAGAAGGGCTCAAGGACTTGGAGCAATAGGTTCAAATTACAGGCAATGAGGTTCCACCAGAACATTAGGAAAAATTTCCTGACCATAAGAGCTATTCAGCAGTGGAATTAACTGCCTCGGAGTCTGTAGGGTGGGATTGGGAGGAATATTAATTTTGAAGGCAATTTTAGAGTATTTACTGTATTTTAATCATGTTTTTTGGACACTTACTATTTAATTGTTTGTTAACTTTTGCATTGCACCTTTTAAATTTGGCTAGTGTGGAGTGTAATGGGGAGATAGGCGGGATAATAATGTATGCAAAAACTTGTTTAAGGGGCAGCTCTACCACTGGCTGTGAAGGGATGCTGGACTCTATTAGTGAAAGGGCTGTAATGCAGTAGTGTACAATCTACTGCATCATTCATCATCTATAAAACTGATGCTCTGGCAATAACAGTTTTTGGCACCAAAATAAGCTTTGGAAGGGCCAGAACTATACCCAAACCTAGCAGTAGATGTATGCTATAGAGACAGCAACAAACAGTCTACTGACACTTTGAAGACCAAAAGTTTTATTTGGCATAAGATTTCAACAACTGCAGTCCACAATAACGTATGTCAGATTTAAAAAATGTTAATCTTTAAGGTGCCATGAGATTCTTAATCTGTTGCAGAAGAAACAAGAACAAACATAGCTACCTTCTTGGAAATTTATCCCACAATTTATCCCTTGCATTAGAGATGTTCAGTTAGAAGAAATGAGTTTTTAGTTGTTTCTTGATCAATATGAATGAAAAACGACTCCTGAAATTATCATTTAAATGTTGTATAATCTGAATTTATTATTATCAAGTTGCTTTTTATTCACGTAAGAGAAGGGCATTTCACAACATGACTGGAGGTGTTCGGGAAGAAGAGGATGAAATTAAAATTTGATGGAATGACTCACTGATTATTGCAAGGCACACTGCAGAACACACATATTCTGAGAGGTTCAGATCAATAAGGATATGAGAATGTCAGAGTTGTGCTCTGAAGAAATGAAGGCCAAAGAATAATAAGGGAAAAACTGAGAAAAATGATTCCCTTCTAGATGGGAAATCCCCCCTCCCCTCTCCAAAGCTTCCGAGCCATCAAAATGAGGGGCCTGAAGATGCAGTTTATTTTGAAAATGGGGGGCTGGCATGTAGCAAACCCCCCCCCTCCAGCAAAATCTCATGGTTGGGGCTGGTGTGGGATCTAAAATCCTAGTTCCTCTCAGGATTTGGGCCTGTGTGGAAGGGTCCTTATACAAATAAAAACAAATGCCCATTTGCATGCCCAGCCATGGAAATAACGTGTTGATGCAACAGTACTTAGGTTGAAAGGGCAGCTTTATTTTAGCAACATATATAACATTTAACCCCTAGGAAGATCCAACCTAGTGTTGGAGTAGCTGAAGTCCAGATCTTATCCTCAGCAAAGCACTCAAGCCTATATAGGAAAACCTAAAACCTGGGTTGTGCCATTGCCAGTTTGCAGCTGGAAAGCAAACCTGAAGCTCCCTCTGCCATGTAATCCAATCTGCGTCCCAGATTTATCTGCTTTGAACTGGATTATATTGCAAAGTAGACTGATATAATCCAGTTCAGATCAAATAATATGGGATCAGATACTGAGTTATATGGCAGTGTAGCTACAGCCTAAGTCACATCCCTTAGTGAGTTCACTGTCTCAGGCCAGCCCCAAGGGGAGTCCCTTTTCCCACCAATATCTCACATGACTTCCAGAGTCCTCCTCCTCATCAAAAGTGTCTAATTATTCATGAATGGTGGAAATTTTCACTGGAAACTCTTTATAGTGGCAGTGAATCAGATTGGGATTATGATTAGGTATGAGTGAGGCAATTGCCTCAGGCAGTGGACGTTGGATGGCAGTAGTGATAAATTCCTGGCTAATTTTTCCATGTGAACTCTCTACTTCTTCATCTGCTGGAAGATAGAACTTTGTCAGCTACAAGAGCTTCCTAAGGCCCCTTCCACACAGATGTATAAAATCCACATTGAATTGGATTATTTGGCAGTGTGGACTCAGATAACCCAGTTCAAAGCAGATATTGTGGATTATCTGCCTTGATATTCTGGGTTGTATGGCGGTGTGGAAGGGCCCTTACTCTTTGATTTAGCTTGATGTGTAATGGATTCTGTCAGCCCACGGTCATGTTGTCAGTCCAACTTCTGTGTGTGGATGTGGGAGGGTCTTGTCTTCAATCCTGGACACCAGAATATCCTAAATAGCCACCCAGTAGACATCTCCACATTCTCTCTTCTAGAACATCAACATAAGAACATAAGAAGAGCCATGCTGAATCGGGCCTCAGCCCATCTAGTCCAGCATTCTGTGTCACACAGTGGCCCACTAGTTGTACACAGGGATCTCTAGCAGAAAGGAGGGCAAAACCCTCACCTGCTCCCGACCCCCCACAACCAGTACCCGGGGAAATCCTGCCTGCCTCCATCAACACAGAGGTGGCACTTGGATGTCCATTTCAGTAGCTACTGATTCCCTTGGTATCCATGAATCTGTCTAATCCTGCCTTGAAGCTGTCCAGGCTGACCGCTGTCACAACCTCCTCTGGAAGTGAGTTCCATAACCCAATGACCCTCTGGGTGAAGAAATATTTCCCTTTATTAGTCCTAACTTTCCTACCTTGGAGCTTTAGGGAGTGCCCCCCTAGCCCTAGTGTTGTGTGACAGAGAAAATATTTTTCTCGATTCACCCTTTCTATCCCATGCATGATTTTATACACTTCGATCAAGTCACCTCTTAAATGCCATCTTTCAAGGCTGAAAAGACCAAGGCGTTGCAACCTGATTTCGTAAGGGAGCTGCTCCATCCCTTGGATCATTCTTGTTGCCCTTTTCTGTACCTTTTCCAGTTCAGTTATATCCTTCTTGAGGTGCGGTGACCAGAATTGTACACAGTACTCTAGATGTGGCCTCACCATAGATTTGTAGAGAGGCAATACAACATTTGACGACCTAGGAAAGCTTTGACTCCATCAATTGGTAGGTGTAGTTGGGGTTCTTTGCCCCAATGTGCATGACTTTACACTTGTTTAGGTTAAAATGCATTTGCCACTTTGTTGCCCATTCACTCAATTTTGAGAGATCTTTCTGGAGCTCTTTACAATCAGTTTCATTTTTAACTACCCTGAACAATTTAGTGTCGTCTGCAAACTTTGCTACCTCAGAATTTACTCCTACATCCAGGTCATTAATGAATAAATTAAAAAGTAACGGACCCAAAACTGAACCTTGGGGTACGCCACTTCTCACCTCTTTCCACCCAGAGAAATGTCCATTTATTACCACCCTTTGTTTCCTACAGTTTAGCCAGGTTCCAATCCAGGACAAGACCTGTCCTCTGATTCCATGGCCTTCAGTAACCTGCCAGTTGTGGAGACAAGAGATAGGTGTGATGGGCTTTGTTGGGAGAGTTGTCTTCTCCTAAAGAGGGTGCAGGGGAGAGGGAAGAAAAGACATAAAGAGTACAGGGAGATGGGCAACATTCCTACTCATTCACATCCATCATGGACAGCATTAAGTGGTAAGGACCATTTCATCCATTAAAAAATTCTCCTTTACCTGATACGTTAGCAGGTCTATGCTACTTGGCTGCAATCTTAACTACAGCCTATTAGGCAACAAGCATCATTGAATGCTGTGTGACATACCTCACAGTAAACAAGCTTTCAATTGTGCTGGTCAGATTTCTAATGCAATGACAGTAATGGCATCTAGCTGTAGTTGGCAGAGAAATTCTAGCATCTAGCCAACGCTGGCAGTGGATTAGAGGCTTAAATGTATTGATTAGAGAGCCACTCTTTTTTCTATACAAAGATGCAAAAAGAGTGAACTTAGCAATGATCTAGTCACTGATGATGAAAGATCTGCTAGCAGGGGTGCTTTTATTATTTTATTATTTTATTATTTAACATCTATGTCCGACCACTTGCTTGGTTGGCACGCAGCTTTGGGCTGGAGTGTCACCAATACGCGGATGACACCCAGCTCATTCTGGGGATGGAAGGCCGGCCCAACTCCATACCCGATAATTTCCATCGTTGCCTTGAAGCCGTTACTGGATGGCTGCGAGCCGGTAGGTTGAAGGTGAATTCGGTAAAGACGGAGATCCTGTGGCTGGGTCGTCCGGGTACGGGAGGAATCCGGCTCCCAACCCTGGATGGGGCGACACTTCGCCGTCTCCATCTGTAAAAAGTCTGGGACTCCCAGCTGTCGATGGAGACCCACATCTCCATTGTCAGCAGAGTGGCTTTCCATCACCTCCGGCAGGTGAGGAAGCTGGCTCCCTACCTGTCCCGTCATGACCTAGCCACAGTGGTCCAAGATTGGACTACTGTAATGCCCTCTACATTGGCCTTCTCTTGTCAGTAATCCGGAAGCTTAAGCTGGTGCAGAACGCTGCAGCCAGGCTGGTGGCAGGCCTTCCATCTCGCTGCCACATCCTGTGCGGACTGCACTGGCTTCCAATAGAGCACCGGATCACCTTCAAGGTGCTGGTTTTGACCTTCAAGGCCTTGAATGGTCTGGGGCCAGTGTACCTAAGGGACCGCCTCTCCCAATACAATCCCCCACGACCACTGCAATCTGAGTTTCAGAACCTCCTGGCGGTACCTAGCTGTCACGCCATCCACCTCTCTACAACACGGAGGAGGGCCTTCAGTGCCGCTGCGCCGGTCTTGTGGAACGCCCTTCCATCCTCAATTCAAGCACAGACCGACCTGCTGGCCTTTTGCAGGGCTTGTAAAACCCTCCTGTTTGTTCAAGCCTTTGGTCCATAGACATATGTAGACCCAAGAGCTGTTTTAATGTATATCTGCTTGTTTTTAAATTTTAATATGTGGACTTGGTCCGTTGTTTTTACAGTGCTTTTATGGTTTATATGTATGTGAGTCACCCCGAGCTTCTCGGAAGGGGCGACTAATAAATTGAAACAAGAAAGAAAGAAAGAAAGAAAGAAACAGGACCACTCAGCTGTAGAAACCACAGGTGACCTTGAGAAATTCACATTCTCTCAGGGGCCTTCCACACAGTCTTATATCCCAGAACAGGGCTGTCCAACTTCTACTGGCCCAAGGGCCGGAATTCCGGTCACTGATCACCTGGGGGGCCGCAGTTTGAAAATAAATAAAAATAAAATAAAAGAATAAAAGAAAGGAAGAGAGGAAGGAAGGAAGATGGATAGAGGGAAGAAATGAGGGAGGAATAAATGCAAGAATAAAAGGAAATAAATTAAATTAAATTAAATTAAAATTAAATTAAATTAAATTAAATTAAAATTAAAATAAAATAAAAATAAAATAAATTAAAATTAAATAACAATAAAATAAAAGCAAGAATAAAAGCAAGCAAGCAAGGAAGGATTGAAGGAAGGATTGAAGGAAGGAAGGAGCCCACCCCAGCAAAACAGCCCTCTGCTTCAGCCTACCTTAGTTCGGTATCCTTCCCAAACGACCGCTGCCCAAACGGAGCTCCACACAGCCTTATTCCGGTCCGGCTTCTCTCTTCCAATGAGGATCCAGGAGTCGGAGCCAGAGCACGAGAGAGGCGAAGACACAGAGGCAGGAGCCGAAGACACAGCAGAAGAGTTCTTCCTGTACTCTTCTAGTCTCAAAGGAAATGGCGCCGCGGAGGGGAAGCTGGGACTTGTAGTCCTTTGGCTCCGCAGCGTCATTTCCTGTCCTGGCTCATTTCCTGTCTGCTGAAGAACCAGGACAGGTAATGGCGGACAGCTGTGCCGCCGCTATAATTTTTCATTTTTTAAAAAAAACAGCTGATTTTTTGCAGGAGGGTAGGAGGGCCGGATCCAAGGGCCTGGAGGGCCGTGTGCAGCCCGCGGCCCGCCTGCTGGACAGGCCTGTCCCAGAATATCAAGGCAGCAAATCACACAATATCTGCTTTGAACTGGGTTATCAGAGTCCACACTGCCATATATTTCAGTTCAAACCAGATAATGTGGGATTTTTTTCAGCTGTGTGGAAGGGGCCTCAGCCTCAGAGGAAAGCAAATCTCATCTAAACGCATATTGCCAAGAAAACTCTGGGATAGATTTACCTTAGGGCCATGATAAAATGTAGAACAATCTGAAGGCACATAACAACAAACCAGATTAAAGCATCTAGCTTGGGACAGGAACGATACACTATACTGAGCCAGTCTGAATTGTCTTTGTTTGTGGGTCATCACCTATAAAGTTAATAAAAGTGAGGGGTAGGCTAACAAGCACAAAAACGCAAAGGGGAACCAAGGGGATGGCGCAGATGGAAGCTCACAGATGGTTGCAATCACTCAAAATGCCATTTATCAGTACAAAATATAGACAACAATGTATCAACAGTGATATGAGGTAAAAAACACACACGCACTAGTAGCCTGTAAGTACAATGAAACAGCCTGATAAAGTGAGTACACAACAATTGACCAGCAATAATACATTCATTAGATAGGGATAACAAGGGCAAAAGTCCAGGGTAATATGAGATTCTGTGTAACTCACGACAGGGAAGTCCAGGGATGAAAGGAGGGCTTGGCGTGGTGCGTGGGGGCAAAGGACGAAGCCGGGCCGGAACGCTGGAGGCGCGTCACAAGGGCGCACTGGAGGCGCGTCACAAGGGCGCGACTGGAGGTGCCGGCTCCGTGGCGCGCTTGCCGTGTCACAGGGAAGCGACTGGCGGTGTGGTGAGCAGCGTCATCCAGGGGCGCGAACAGCCTGAAGTAAACAATGAAGTAATCAGTCAGCGACTGGGTCCGCAGGAAAAATATGCAAGGGAGAAATTAAACAATCGAAGGAGAGCCAGGACCTTGCCGAACGGCTTGGAAATCCTTGGAGGCGCCAACAAATATTTGCCGTTTTCGTGCCTGAACGGGCACTTCTTCTGGGCACGTCACTGAATCATTTAAATCTGTATGTACAGAAAATCAACATCAAAGTACAGGCCATTGTGGTGGTTCAAAAATAGCCTAGCTATAATACAACAATACATCATAAATAGCACATCTGCATACATACCAAGGCGATCACTACTGGTTGCATCAGAGATTTAGAATCCAAAGGGCTGGCTACAGCACAGGAGCATGGAACAGCTAGCAGTTAAATAACCCAGAGACAGGTGTGGGCTATAATAGGAGTTGCTGAATGGATAAGGGCTCATTTAGGCCAGATGAAGTTTCACTATTTAAAAGTAAAATCCACTTTTTTTCTGCTCTAAGCAGCTGGTCAGTCAGGTTACCATGAGGAGTGGTTTTAACCCTTTCAAGGCCATAGATAGTGAAGCTATCAGGAGAATGATGATGATCAAGAAAATGGTTGTATAAGATGGAGTCTCGTGAGGAACATCTGATTTTAGATTTGTGTTCATGCATTCTGAGGCGTAGAATTCTGGGGGTCTGACCCACATAATGTAGGCCACACCCACATTCTAGACAATACACCACTTTAGAATTTGCACAGGTGATCTCGTCACGTAACCATAGGACTCTGCCAGTGGTTCTGTTGGTAATTGAGAGGGATCTATTAATTTGATTGCAAATGCTGCAATTGCCACACGGTTTGGTGCCAGGATTGGGTGAGGTGGTACGGGTTCTGATAGAGTGATCAGTGTGTACCAATATGTCCTTGATATTTGCTGTTCGTTTATGAGCTATTAAGGGAGGGAATTGTAAATCAGGGATTGATGAAACCATCGGCCAGAAGGTTTTCACAATAGATTGGATTTTATTGGAATGAGGATTAAGGGTGAGGGGCCAGATAAGACGGGATGTAGGGTTTCTAGTGGAGGGATGAAGTAAATTCTGTTCTTTGTTTTTGATCCGCTTTTGATTTTGCTTTATCAAGTACGGATGCGGGGTAACCTCTAGTTGTCAGTTTTTTGGTGAGATTGTTTGTGTCACGGTGGTAATCTGTTGGGAAAGAAGAGTTTCTTTTGATGCGTATGTACTGAGAAAAGGGGAGACTGTTTTTCAGGGAAAAAGAGTGGTAGCTGTTATAATGAAGAAGAGAGTTTCTATCTGTGGGTTTGTGGTAGCAACGTGTTAGAAGGGACTTTTCATGTTTAAAGATAGTCAGATCTAGGTAATTCACAGATTGATCATTGGCAATAGTAGTAAATCTGATGTTATCATGCCAAGAATTGAGCCAACATTTGATGTCTTTAAGGTTAGTCTCGGGACGTGCCACGATCAGTACATCATCTATAAAGTGCCAATAACTTTTAATAGATGCCCTAATGGGATGTATTGGAGTGGTGTGTAAATGGATTTCTTCTAAATGATTCATAAAAAAGTTTGCTATTGTAGGAGCAACTGTGGCCCCCATATATACCCCTCTTCCAATATGAACCAGTGCATACCTTGAGATCATCTGTAGTGTTCTCTCTCCCCCCACCATCGCAAGCGTGGTTGGTGGGGACGAGGGAGAAAGCCTTCCCTGTGGTGGGCCCTGGGCTCTGGAACTCCCTTCCTAGGGAGATCAGACAGGCTTCCACCTTGTCCTCTTTCCGGAGTCAACTGAAAACCTGGATGTTCCAATGTGCTTTCAATTAAGCAGCTCACTAGTTATTTTTCCTGTCCTCACTGAGTATAGAACTTTATTCTGTTCCTCATTTGACCTACCTCAACATGTTTTATGATAGTATTTCCTACCCAATCTACTGGTTGTTGCACTTTCTGGTGCTCCTGTAAAATGTATTGCACTCATTGTATTTGTACCCCAGCGAATTTTCTTTCCAGCCATATTGCTCTTATGTTGCATATAATTATGTTGTATTGCTTTTAGCTGATGTTTTAGTTGGTGATGTGTTCTTCTGTGTTTTTAATTGTCTTTTGGGCTTGTCCCTTGTAAGTCGCCCCAAGTCCCCAAGGGGAGATGGTTGGCGGGGTATACAAATAAAATTATTATTGTTGTTGTTATTATTGTCATATAGTGTCTTTGTGTGTGTGTGTGTGTGTGTTCGTGTGTTCCTTCAAATTATATGTCTACTTAAGGTGACTCCATTAATGCCATAGGATTCTCTTTGTCAAGGATTTCTCAAAGTTGAAATACTAGACTCCCATCTAGTACTAACAAGAACAGACCCTGCTCAGTTTCCAAGATCAGACAGGTCCTTTAGGGCAGGGGTTCTCAAACTTTTAAAGCCACAGAGACCCCTTTGAAGGAAAAATTCTCGTGGCGCCCCAAGAAACTTTTGGACACAGGGACTGCCTTGTGTTTTAAAAAATGACAGATAGGCTGGGCCAGTGGCATATGAAGAAAGTTTGTGTGAACTAATTAAAAAACATGAACAAATTCCTATGCACACTGCACATATCTAATTTGTAGTGCACAAAGAAAGAAAGAAAGAAAGAAAGAAAGAAAGAAAGAAAGAATACCATATTTAAAATGAAGAACAATTTCAACCTATATAAACTTAACAGTATTTCAGTGGAAGACCACAGGAGGGAGCAGGGGGGTTGGGACCCCCAGCCCTAATTGCTTCACGGAGCACAGTTTAAGAACTGCTGCTTTAGGGTGTTTAGGCCCTTATGAAAAGACACAGTTCTTGTCATATGAATTAAAATACTATTTGTACAGGTAGGGTTCAGTTTACAAATAAAATTAAAAGTAATAATTAATCAAAGTATGAAGATGGTTTTCCCCCTTACAATCATTCCCCCTCCCTTAGTAGCCTTATTCATTTTTAATGTATTAAATTACTGCAGACAACAGTTTTTATATTTTCATCCTATCTCTTTTATGAGGTAGGTCACTATTAGGGAGAGGCGGATATTAATTTTTTAAATTATTATTATTATTATTGCAAAACAACAAAAAAATTAAATGCCATTAAAATAAGAGCATAAAATATAAAAATAGCAACAAAATATTAAAATCAAATACTGCCTATAACATGAATGAGCAAAACCGAATAAAACATCAAGAAATAATTAACAGAAAAATGGGCAAAATGGCATGTTTGAGTCATACCTGGCATGCATATAAAAGACATGGTGCCATACATGAAAGAAGTGTAATGGGTAAGCACTTCATTTCAATTAGCAAGAATGTGTTTCCAAGAAGCAAGGCAGGATGGGAAGAATTTTGCATAGAGTTGTATAGGCCAGTAATGGTACTTGGTAGCTCCCCTGAAAATGCTCAGGAACCTGTTGAGATATGTTTCATATAACCTATACCCTGACTCAAGCATTTTGAGACAACAATAATTTCTGAGAGGTCCTTAAAGGCAGCCTCGTGTATTACATGTTGGAGAGAAACTCTGCTTTATGTTCTGGTTATGACAGTACCTTGAGAGGGGTCCAGAACATTACCCAGTCAGATATTCTAGGTTGCATTTCACTTCTTCCAGCCTTATGAAGTGAACAAGATGCTTGAGTGAGTTTCGCACTACATGTATGTACATTGTGTGTTTGCAAAGTGAGCCAAAGAAAGGAGTAGAAGGGAACTGAGACCAAACACTGCAGATGGTTGTCTGCAAGACTCAAGGAAGAGCTGCACATCAAAGGTACACAGTGAAAGAGAGATAGTTGAGTGAGTGGTGGAGTGCAAAAAGCAAGGGATGCATTTTGAGGGTACAAAGTGAGGCAAGGGAATTAGTAGAGTAGAAGTAAAAGGAAAGTGAGTGGTTGAAGTGGTGGAGTGCAAGAAGCAAGAGAGTGGCACATTTTGAGGATGCAATATGAAATAAAGGAGGGAGTAGTCTGGAAGAAGGAATGAATAGCATGAGCAGCAGAGTGCAGGAAGCCAGGAAGAAACACATTGTGAAGCATTAGGTGATCTAAGGAAGGAAGCAAGAGAGAAGGGAGACTTAGCAGTACAAGCCATGGAGTGCAAGAGAAGAGTAGTGCAATGGATCAGGGAGAAGCAAATGTGAGTGGAAGAGTCCAAGAGCAAGGAAAAGATGTATTGCAAGGGCATAAGGTGAAGCAAACGGAGGAAGTAGAAAGGCAGGGAAAATGAGTGGCATGAATGGTAAAGTGCAGGAAGCAAGGGAGGGCTACATTTTGAGTGGAAGGGTAGGAAGAATGAGTGGTGCAAACAGAGGATTGCAGGACAAAAGAGGCTGTAAGTGATTTGTTTGCTGATAGGTAATGATGGCCCAAAGTCACATGGTAAATTCCATGATCAAGTAGAGTTCTCTCAAAATATTTGGTATGTAGTTTGAAACAGGGTGAAATTAAAAATGTGACAATGAATGTATTGAATTTGTTTAATTAGAATGCAAATTAATATAATAATTTGTGTAACATTCAAATAGATACACAAATTTACAAAAGTAGAATAGGGTGAGTCTAAATAGCTTGTCGTTAAAAGTCGGTAGGGCATCACCTGTCTGGAAATGGTCCCTCAGTTGCCTATTTACCACTGCTTCCCATCTCAAACATGAGATCGGGGAATGTGGTTAAAAGTAGCTTGGTTTTTAAAATATTGAACAGTAAAAAAGCCATTGAGGCTTTCAGCTTTTGATTAGCATTCTAAGAAATCAGGATAATTGTTTTGTAAGTGCCTTGGAGGTGTTCACAGTCCCAACAATAACACTTTAATGATGTAAATGTTTGAATTTGTTAATGCTTGCATGACCAACTGACTATGTTTCACAGTCTCTAGGAGTTTTTTCTGTTGTCTATTTATAACTTATGAAAGTAATTTAACCTTCATGGTTTTATATAATGTGATTTTAGTGAAAGTTGATCATACTTTAAGATAATATTTTCTTGTCCTTCCATATTCAGTAACATCACTAAGTGGTTGCACAGTAGTTTTTAAATGCAATGTAGATGTTAAAATGTTATGTAAATTAATGCTTGCAAGCAAATCTGTTTGTGTTTCCTTTTAAGATGTTCACTTTTCTCCAGCAATCCCCACCCCTGCCCCCACTTTATAGTAGTTCTTCCCCATAACTCCTCATCTATTTCTAGCATTACCAGAGGGTTGTATAAACAAGAGCCATAGTAACCATTGTAAGACTTTAAACAAAGCGGAATATTAGCATAACAGACACTGGTTATTGTGTAGTATTTATTAGAGTACCAATATTTTTTCTGCAAGAGAGCCAGATAGTTTGACATTGTAAAATACTGCCTCTTGCCATAACTTACCACCCCCCCCCCCCAAGTATGGATATAGGCAAAAAGAAATAAAACTGGCATAGTTGTTGTAGGTTTTCAGTGCTATATGGCCATGTTCGAGAAGCATTCTGTCCTGATGTTTTGACTGCCTCTATGGCAGGCATCCTCAGAGGTTGTGAGGTCTGTTGGAAACTAGGAAAATTGGGTTTATATATTGGTGGAATGTCCTGGGTGGGAGAAAGAACTCTTGTCTGTTGGAGGTAGGTGTGAATGTTTCAAATGGCCACCTTAATTAGCATTCAATGGCCTTGCGGTTTCCAGGTGTGACTTCTTACCACCTGGGGAAATCCTTTGTAGAGAGGTGATTGGCTGTCCCTGATTGTTTCCTATCTGGAGTTCGTTCCCCTGTGTTTGAATGTTGTCATTTATTTGCTGTTATAATTTTAGAGTTTTTTTAAAAAAAATACTAGTGACCAGATTTTGTTCATTTTCATGGTTTCTTCCTTTCTGTTGAAATTGTTCACATGCTTAGGGTTAAACCGGGATAACCCTAACTTGGATGTCATTTTATTTTAACTTTATGATTGCAAACAAAGAAAACAAACCAGAAAAAAGCAACCACAATTTATTACCTTAGTTATATTTAGAGGATAATGGTAGACATTAGTAAGGACCTCATCAGATGGAAAGGGGAAAAGTGGGGGTAAGCGGATAACAGTATGGCACAGTGGAGAGAAGCATCTTACTCTGGTCCCTCCTGTCCAGGTGTGTCTGCTGCCATCCCATGTCCTTCCCCTTGTCAGGTCCAGTGCATTTCTCTGCTTTGTGCTATTAGGAGTTGCATAACAAAGGCAATTTAGGGCCCAATTTTCCACCCTGCCAAAACGAAGCCACACGGAGTCCCGTCAGAAATTGCCTGCGTCATGTGATGGGCTCAGTGGGACTATGTTTAAGCAGCATGGCTAAATGGGAAGAAGATGCCAAAAATACTGCATCTGTTAAGGTCCTAAGACCCTGTGACTGTGTATATAACTGTATGTACTCTTTATAGCTAAGTTAATTCTTAAATTTAATTAAAAGATACACACACACACACATAGAGGCAAGTCCCCAAGTTACAAATATCTGACTTACAAATGACTCATAATTAAGAATGGAGGTGAGACAACAGGTAGTGAGAGAAATCTACCCCTAGAAAGGAAAATTCACTCCTGAAATAATTGTCATGGGGAAAAGGTGTCTCCACTGATGCTTTTTCACCAATCCTTGTTTTCACAACTAGCAAAATGTTCAAAATCCTATTATCACAGGAACAGAAAGTGAGTTGAAATCATCTGAACAGGGGCACAGGCAGGAAAACAAACACCACAGGAGTGTTCATGCTTCCCTATGCTATCCAAAGCTTATTTGGCTGGAGTTACACTTAAAAAATTACGTCTTCTGATTTACATACAAATTCAACTTAAGAACAAACCCAGAGAACCTATCTTGTTCATAACTTGGGGACTGCCTGCATATAATGTAATTTGTAGTTTCCAAGCATAAAGTAATACATGTACATTTAGTAACTTGTTTTTAAATTGCTACTTATTTTAAGATGATGTTTAAATATGGTTACTGCAGAGAAATGAGAACTTACTGGGAGAAAGTCCCATGAATGAGTGGTGAGAGGGTGCCTTCTTTTTTTAAAAAAAAGTAAAAGCCCAATCACAGGGTGAACTAGAATAATTTGATTTTCTTAATTGTCTGTTGGTCCATCTGTCTTCCACCTCTACTATTGCTTATTCCATATGGCCAGGCATGTAGCCAGGGGGGGGGCTAAGGGGGCTTCAGCCCCCCCCCGAAATTCTCAGGGTGGTCCGCGAAAAGGCCTTACTGGTACATTATTTAAACTGTCATGTTTATTCATATCATGATCTGATCACCATGCTCATTATATCCCACATTAATGGGGTTATTGGGATAACAATACAAAAGGTTTGCTAGGGTAGACCCTCTTCCACCCAGTCTCAGCCCCCGAAACAAACTCACCCCCTGAAACAAAATTCTGGCTACGGCCCTGCATATGGCATTGTAGGATTAGCATATTCTTTCTCAAAACATTTATAACAATAATATGTAGATGTATATGGACTCACAAGTCAGTTCAAACCGAATTTAAAAGAGGAAATGACTTACTCCTCTCCCTCCAAGCTTGCTCTCCTCTTTCTTGCTCTTCCTTCTCCTTACGCCTCCCTCACTGCAAAAAGCCCTTTTCCATTGGCCCCTTGACACCTCCCTTGCCCCCAAAAGCCTTTTCCCCTTACTTCCTACGCCCCCAAAAGCCTTTTTCCTCACCTCCCTCACCACCAAGATTCCTCACCTCCTCTCCCACTCAGGGGGTGTTTTGATTGTGCTTTTCCTGCATGGTAGAAGTGGGTTGGACTGGATGGGCCCTGGAGTCTTCTACCAAAATACTGTTAAGTTTATGTTGCCCATGTCTGATATATATACATTACATATAGTACATTGTATAATAGAAACCTTTGCTCCAAGAAGGGCTTCGTGGGTGAAAAAAGTTTGAGAACCCCTGGTCCATGCCATCATATTCCCCATTTCTATGAATGCTTGTGAAAATTAGACAGTGAAGACATCCAATAGGAAGAAAAAGAAAACAATTTTAAAGAATATCTTTCAAGCACCAAGGAAAAACACATCTATTGTCGAAGGCTTTCATGGCTGGAATAACTGCATTGTTGTAGGGTTTTTTTGGGCTATATGGCCATGTTCTAGAGGCATTCTCTCCTGACGTTTCACCTGCATATATGGCAGACCTCACCTCTGAGGATGCTTGCCATAGATGTAGGCGCAACGTCAGGAGAGAATGCCTCGAGAACATGGTCATATATCCTGAAAAAACCTACAACAACGCAAAAACATACCTGTTTGTATAAGTTTTCATGGAACAAGCAAATGCTTGACCTGTCTCTTACTGCTGCTTAGTTATATTGCTTTTATTGCAATTTCAGTGACATTTGTTACTTATTACTTTGGGATGCAGTTTAGCCCGGTGTAACAGCTCTGGAGCAATCCCGGATTCAGTGTATTCATGTCAAATCTAGGGCTGTTGTCTAGACCAGTGTTTCCCAACCAGTGTGCCATGAGCGATCAGCAAGTGTGCCAAGGGAAATTGGCACTCTTCCCCCTCCTAGCAGCTCTTTCTCCCTCTTTCCCTCCCAAAAGGTCCTCCCCGAGGCAAAGGAAGAGATCCGCTGAATGCCGGAAGCTCCACATTGGTGAATTGGGCAGTGAGCGAACCTGGGAGCATCGGGAGGCTGAAGCATTCACAGGTTTCCAAGAAACAAATTGAGCCTCTCCGCTTGGAAATGTTTATTTTTTTACTATTTTACTGGATTTTTTGAGAATCCCCCCCCCCCCAAGGAACTGTTTATAACAACTTCATGACATCCATAGTTATCTGGAAGCAAGTTTCACTCAGGGTGAAATTTCACAAGTGTCTGGAGAACAAGCACTATGAGGAGCGGCTTGAAGAGCTGGGCATGTTTAGCCTGAAGAAGAGAAGGCTGAGAGAAGACATGATAGCCATGTATAAGTATGTGAGAAGAAGTCATATATATGCTGTGTTCATCGAAACAGGCCTGGGTTTCACACTGAGTGTATAAATACATTTTAAAACATATTAACTATATGTATGACTGTGTTAGAGTGTCATTTTGTGTCATTTTGGTTGGTAGTGTGCCCCAGGATTTCGTAAATGTAAAAAATGTGCCGCGGTTCAAAAAAGGTTGAAAAACACTGGTCTAGACACTTTGAGAGAGCATCTGTTCCACAGTACTGCCACCTCCTCTATGTCGCCGTAGCCAGTGCCATTGCTCCTAGCTAAGCATGGCGTTGTGCTTGAGCTTCTGGCCATCATGGGCACCTCTGCTGATGTGAGAACAGGATGTCTGCTTCACCAGCAAGAAGGGTGGGGGGTGCAATCTCAAAGAAATAGTCAAAGAAAACCACACAGTGATAAGAGAGCAGTGGGAATTGATTATTTTAATATCAAAACTCCAGAGATGTGGAGTTTGGATGGAGAATCTCCACTTAAAGATCGACAATCCATCTTTGATGATAAACTTTTTACTGACCTTTAAATGAAAACATCACAGCAAGCAACAGAAGTTCTCAAGTACATTGTTATTTAAGCTTCTAGCCAGCTTTGAGCTGTAATTTTCTGATCCTTTTTCAATTCCTCTTTGGTAAGATAGGTTTGAGCATGCAGTGCTATCAAACCAGTTGATGTCAATACATAGATTATGGTTTCCATAACTTTATATATCCCATTTTACTTCTGGAACACATGACTTGTTCATTTTCATACTGTTACTATTGTGACAATGATCTCTCATAATCCCCCAGATAGCTTATGGAAGATTCCTGATGGAAGATTCATTATGTTTGTTGCTTTCTTGTGTTTTGTGTATATTGCTCATTGTATTCATATGTTTTGTATTTTACTCTGATACTGTTTGTCTTTTGGTTGTTATTTTAATGTATTTTATTTTATTGTACTTTGTTGTTTGTAAATGGCGTCATGTGAGCCACCCCGAGTCCCCATTGGGGCAGATGGTGGTGGGGTACTACTACTAATAATAATTATTATCTGAAAGATAACCTTTCCAAGGTCTGCATTTTTGCAGAGTAAATTTTATGTGTCTCCTGGTATTAGTTAAAATTTAAGCCATGACTATAAGACTGACTTTGAATCTAGAATGTTAGAATGGATTCACATAAGTCGTATTTTACTATGAGCCTAGATGTGTCATCTCTTTTTAAAGAATTCTTCTGTGTACATTCAGGTTGTGAATCACAGTGACTTAAGTATTTAGTATTTTGAAGACCTGCTGAATTCTGAGTTCATACAGTGTTTTTCAGTCATGCCGTTCTATCTTTATTCACTAGATGGATGACGGACAGGAAAATTAATTATTTAATGGTCCTGATGATGCCATCGTCAACATCTATGTTGATGTAACTGTTAAGAACAGTAAGACAAGATAGCTCAGATACAACGTCACTATATCACCTGCATTTAAAAAAAACTAGATTGCATCTTTTACAGTCATGTTACCGATATGATGATGAATGTCTGTGACAATATTCCAAGCTTTGTGACACTGCATTCCTGGAAGTTATTCTGTCTTCATGAGCAGAGTACACATGATTTTATTCTCAGGGATACATCCTAGTTGTTTGATTTATTTGTATTACACTTTTCCCCCATTTTTCCAGACCAACAAATGGACAAAAGGAACTTGTGGGTGGGTGGCTACCATGATATCTTATTTAGTCAGACTAATGTAGTTTTTTAAGTAAAATTTTAAAACTCCAAGTCGTGAACATCTATTTTTCTAGGACAGCAACAGTGAGAATAGTATATCACAGATTTTGCAGGCAACAGAAGATTAGATGGACAAACATGGGATGGGGAAATTGTAAAATGAGAAATTCACAAGTTATATATGCACAAAGGGAAAATGACAATGTCCAGATGGGTTTTGAAGATGGTTCTTTCCAAATGTAGCTGTTCTTACTTGTTTGGAAGTGACCCATTCAAAAACTTCATTTCTTGTACTTATGAAGATAGCTGAATGCTGACACTATGATTGCATACTCATCCATTTGTGCTTTACTAACATAACTTGTACTGGGTTTTTTTTACACAATATAAGTTCCTTAATATTAGCAGAAGCCAATTGTATCACCATATTTGCCTTGCCTCTTACACCACTATTAGTTTCCCTTTAGTTTTTTTTAACAATTAAGTCAAAATAAAGCAATTGTGCTGTGTTGTCATATTTCTATTACACTGTAGGTATGTGCTTTCAAGTCACCTGCCAATATTTATTTTTATTGTGTGCCCTGTCAAGATGACCTCATGAATTTTTTGTTAGGCAGTCTTGACAATTCCTTCCTTTGGAATATAGCCTACGGGATATGGTATTCATTGTTGGTATCTTACCCAAATATTATTCAGGGCTGACCGTGCTTAACTTCCAAGATTAGACAACATCTAGTACCTTTAAAATATTTAGGCTTATTATTACACTACTTCCTTTAAAAAATAAGTCATTTTTTAAAAAAGTAATGCTGTGCCACATACCATAAGAAAGCAATGGAGAGATTATTGGAAAACATCTGAAAGCATTTGAACAGTGACTTCCAAAGTTTAATAAGTCATGCTCACATCATTATTACACTATAACAGCAAAACATTTTTATTTTAAAAATTATCCTGAAACTGTTTTGTTTTTTTTAAAGTTTCAAGAGTGAAAATGTAGAAAACAGATGAGGAAGCTTTCCCTTGGAAAGTTTTGACCTCTCTGCTTATGCACTTGAAGTAATCTGGGGCTTCCTTGGCGGAGATTTACTTCGGAATCCCCAAGAGAGGAGAAACCAGATCACACCTACACTGTGCCTGCTATTCAGTTCTTCTCACAATGAAGTGGAATGAAATATTTCTTTTCATGTAGGTTACTAAACCAAAGTAGAAAATGGGATCACCAGTGCATTATTTCTAATGCAAAAATATATATTCCTAACAATTATATTGCATAACAGAGACATGGTGATAAAACTGAGGCAAAAGTAGGATTAACCTGTCTATAATGATGTATAACATTAATTATTAAGAATCTTGGGTTGTGTCCACAGCAGGTGATATAATCCAGAGTACCCTACTCTGGAGCTGTCTTGGATAAACTAGAAGAGTGCCCAGAATCTTGCCTTGCAATCCAGGTCAACTGTTGAACAGACAGTGAGTGCATTGCAATGGGTGTCCTTTCCTTCTGGGTGCTGCTGTCAATGTTTTGCCAGCCAGAAACAGCTCCTCAACAAAGCCTTGCTGGAAACATTGCTTTTATGAGATCAAAACATGTCATCCTACCCCATGGTCACCAAAAGCTCTGCTGGAGAACTGCTTCTGGACAGCAAAACAGTGGTGGGTCTTATTGATGTCTGGAGAACTACATCACTCCAGATCCACCCTGATTCACCAATCCACACATCAAAAACACCTGTGCTCATTCTTGTAAGAACATAAGAACCTAAGAAGAGCCATGCTGAATCAGACCTCAGCCCATCTAGTCCAGCATTCTGTATCACACAGTGGCCCCCAGTTGTACACGGGGATCTCGAGCAGAAGGGAGGGCAAAACCCTAACCTGCTCCCGACCCCCCACAACCAGTACCCTGGGAAATCCTGCCTACCTCAACCAACTCCGAGGTGGCACTTGAATGTCCTTTTCAGTAAGGACATTTTGTGTTTTGTCCTGCTCACTTCTGGCCTCCACAACTACCGAGGTAAAGAGCAGGAAGGCAAGTGAACTTTCACCTGTCCTTGCTGAGCTACAGAGGCTTGCCTTGCAAGCTTTCACCCTGCTCGCACACCTGCCAGTGAGAGCTAGAGGGTTTCAGCAGGCGGCAGGCAGGCAGGTGGGTGAAGGGGAGGCCCCACCCTTCCCCAACCTCACACTGTTCCCAGCACCAGACTGATGAAGAGCCTTGGCTTTTCCTTTGCCGGTCAGTCCTTCACCTGCTGCAAAGAGCCTCCTGGCAAAGGGGAAGACAAGCCTAGCCCAATACAGCCCATGAGCTGCAGGGAAGGCCTTCGCATGTAAGGTATTGGAGTAGGAGGACTTCTAGACATGCTTTTTACAATGTAAGCACAAATCCTAATGTAACAAGAATATGGTGGTTGGGTAAACCACCACATTATTTAGACTTCAGGCATATGATTTGGAGTCTGTATATTTCAGTGTGGAAAATAATTATAGTTTAGCACAAGCTTTTAAATACTTGCTTTTCAGAAACTAAAAAATGTGAAATAGTGGGAGAAACATCCATTTTTAATTAAGAGAAGGTGAATTAAATATTGATGGTTGCTTGAAGGATGGACGCAAGTCTGAAAACTTAAAACAAATATATAATTTGTATCAACTGTAATTTGAGAAAGCCATTAAAATCTGCAGCCTTTTTCAATTCTAAAATGACTTCAAAGTTATAGTCTTTCCACAACATGCAAGCACATATAATATTAAAGATATTGCAATCTCAATCTCTTTATTTCTTGTTTTTGTTTCTGCAGGCATTCAATAGCTTGTTGATTTCACTTGAAATTAGAAGTGGGAGTGAAATCCATTCCCTGCATGCTATGGAATAGGTTGGATGTTATTATTGTTTAAATTAGTCATAGATATGTATAGTTGTAGATAAAAGATATGGATAATGTAATAGCATTATTCCAAATTGCTAGGATTGTTGTTGTGTCCCCTTCGACTCATTTCCAATTTATGGTGACCGAAGGTAAACCTATTACAAAGTTTGCTTGGCAAGGTTTGTTGGGGGAAGCTAAAAAAGTATGTCTTAGCAAAGGTCACCTAGTGGCCAAGCAGGGATTTGACTCTAGTTTCCAAGTCCAGCATTCAAACCACTAAACTATACTGCCTCTTCTTGCCCAGATTGCAAAGGTACAAAAATGAAATCACATATAGGGGCTGAAACATGTCTTTATAAATATCACTTTTTTACATTTGTGAGAAATTTCCAATTTTGCATTCTTAGAAAAGCAAGTAGCCCACTATCTTAAATATATATTGATTGTGTTCTAATTGTTCAGAGAATATTTGTATTGTAGTATGAACATTCCTAGGAAACTGGAGTACATTGTGTATGTAAACCAACTTTATAGTCAAATATTATAGAAAAATGCACACACATGTGTAAAAAAATTATATATATTTTTATAGCATATAATATACTCAATGTGAAAACCTTTACTTTGTTTTAAAATGACTAGTAGCATATAATCATGGAAGAAAGCTTGGCTATTTTCCTACTGGGTTTTGAGAATACAGATTTAGTATCCCTTATCTAGAAATGCTCCAAAATCCCAGATTATCTACACAGTTAGATGACACCTTTGTTCTCTGATAGCTCAATGCATGCAAATGTTTCATGAACAAAATTATTAAAATATGGAGGATAAAATTACCCGTAGGCTATGTGTATAAAACATAAATTAATTTTGTGTTTAGACTTGGATCCCATCCCCAGGATACCTCATGATGTATATGCAAATATTCTAAAATCTAAAGAAGTCTATCAAATGCAAGGCTTCTTGTCCCAAGCATTTCAGCTAAAAGGTATTCAACTTGTAGATAGCATCTGTTCTGAGATTCCAGTAAACTGTTTATACACAGAAGGCTACTTCTCTCACTGACAATTTTCCATATCAATTCACATCTATTTTTTTCAATTTGTTCAAGAAATCACATTGAAAAATGCCTACGTTGTAAAATGAAGTCTCAAATAAACATATAGATTTCCATTATTTGCTTAACTTTTCCCATTTACAGAGGTCTTTATTTTATATTTATACTGCTAAATTCTGAACACATATTTATGACTCTGCCACCTAATTTTCCAAGTAATAGGAGACAGAGTAATACTTTGAATTGAGTTTAATTTTTTCCATGACTGAGCTCTTAAATCAAATTGCTCTTATCTCTAAGCGAATGTTCCCATTGAAATGCTATTAATCCATTCCAGCCCCCTGTTTTTGTTACATGTTTTAAAGTAAGAAATGTACTTTATAAATAACAAAAAGTATATAAATGCACATTCACATGGAATAATAAAAAAGAAAGATCAACTTTTAAATGGTAGAAGCACAAAGTGACAAGGCAGAAGCATCATTTTCTCTCATGCTCTCTCTCCCTCTTCATGAAGACAAGCATACCAGGAATATAAAACACACAAAATCAACTAAACCAAAGTTCCACAAAGTGCCAGAGCTCCCTCTGACACTAGCTCTTAATTCAAAATGCTACTTGTATATCAAAGAAATCCCTGGGAGAGCAACGGTTCTTAATAATCATCATAATCATAATTTTATATCTTGGCCACCTCTCCTCACTGCTCAATGCGGATTACAACATTGCTAAAATACATAATCAAAACACATAATCATTGAAAAGCACTCAGTAGAATACATATATTAAAACATATTTTCATTTAAAAAACATATTAAAATATGCACAACAAAAGTTAGACATAGAATAGAAGTTTAAAACTCAACTTAAGTTGGGATTCTCTTATGTCGAGGTTCCACTGTATACTTTTCCAAAGTGTGTTAAAGCCCTGTTAATCTTTGTACCTTCTTAAATACTACAATACTTTGATAAAGCTAACCACATGTTAAATGTTCTGCCTTTGTTTTTGTCATCTACATAAAGTTCTAAAATAACAAGCACAAGATAACTGACACTTTCAATGAGTTGCTGAGATTTTTTGACACCACACACTATACCGTATTTACATAGGAATTTTTTTTGAAGGTAGAAAGACAGTTTGTTCTCCAAGCTTACATGAGCAATAGCATCATGTAGCAACTAGTAAAGGTAACACATTAAGGCAGAGTTTTCCAAACTTTTCATATTGATTACTTTTTTTTTTTTAGAAATGTGTGTTATCATGACATGGTAATTCAATTTTACTAGCAAACCAAACCATGGATTGAACTTACCCCTTATAAGAGTTTTATGCAATAAATATATATATAAGTTTCACATGATTTTTTACCATCAATATATAGAAGTTTCACATGCTTTGATTGTGTATTCCTGCTGTATCCTATTGAATCTTGGGAGGGGCATTTAAAACTCTCATCCAGAGAGTTCTAAAGCCTCTCCAAACTACATTTCTCATTATCCCATATGATATAGCCATGGTAGTTAGAATCACAATATTGCAATTATATAGTGTAAAAGGTTTTCCTTAAATATCATGCCATCTCGTGGGTCATGCACAGTGTGCATGCCAATGAGAACTGCTAAAGTATTTATACATATTCCTACTTGTAACTGGCATTGAAGTGTGTGAGAATGCATAATAATACCTGGAAGGCATGATTATTTTGCTAGTGTATTCCTTTTCTAATGTTAGTCGAAAGCTGCTGCTACTTTGCATCTGGTTGAAATCGTGTTCTTGACAGCACATAAATAGAATAATGTAAAAGCTAAAGAAGTGACATCTGCCTCAAGGCTAGGTAACCCATTTCTCTTGGCTTTTGACAGTGAAAGTTTCGTAAAGGTAGGCATAACTAATAGGCTTTTTGTTCTCTCTGTGTACCTTAATTCTGAGAAGTCCCAGGGTGCTTCCAGATAGCAGTTAAATGTGGGCAAAAATGGGTTAAAATAACCAAATTTCTCCCCCATTAGAGTCCACACCCTGCACACCAAAACCCGGATTTTCCCTCCCAGGTGGCTAGATACTATCCTGATTGCAACACACACACCTCCCATCAACCTTAAATTTAAGTCCTAAAACTTACCTTAAAGTGGTTGCCAGCCACGGGGCCTGCTTGCAAAGTTTTATTGGTGTGCCAAAATGGCACTTGAGGAGATGGGAAGGGGAATGGGGATGGCTGTGTGGATTGGGCTCAGGGATTGCGTGACCTGCTTTGTTCCAAATTAATTCGCTTTGCTCTGAATTAATTCTATTTTACCTGAGGTTTTGTTGGGACACCTCAGTTAAAAGCGCAACAGATTCTGCATTTTGGACCTGTCTGGAAGGTCCCTCAGATTATCAGGTTGGTACATTGTTTTCAACAGAGTTTGGCATTCTTACCCCCATCATCTGTATCTCTTCTCTTGTTGGCTTTATTCCACATCCTATACAATCACCAAATCTTATTTTTATATCATTGTTGTTTGAAATAATCTCTGGTTTTTATGAGATCTTATATCCCTACCATCCCACCACTGCCAATAGACGAGAGGAGCAGGCTGAGTCTTGCTCATTCTTGTAGACCAGAATAAAAAGAAATGGATTAGACCCAGGTAAAAGGAAATGGATGGAGCATGTCTTACTTTGAATCTTCTTCCTCATTAATAACAGTTACCACAGTCTGCTGTATTCGAAAGATGACCATCCTTTTAGTCACATGTATCCTGGTTTTCATCAACAAAATACACTACCTCAGTAAATAATAAGGAAAATACACTACCTCTTCACCCTGTTTACTTTTTGATTTTAAAAAGACTTATCTTAGGACTCAAAAACCCAGGGATGACAGAAACATGACATAAATATAGGGACATGGTGGGCAATTTTAGGTTTTTTTTTAAGCAACAGAGTGCAGAGGACCCTTGGGAGCAAATAACATGGCCTTGAGGCTGCATACACTTCTTCATACAATTTATCTGTAATAATAATTTAAAAATTCAGAGAGCGTATGTTAGCACCACAGAGAGGACAGCACTCTCCCAACAGGAAATTTCATAGGATTTGTTAAGCCACTCTTGTAATCACAAATGAAATCATATAATACTAGAGGATTTATTTGAGAACATAGATCAGTTTTCATCGAAACATTTTTCATTCTGTTCTACAGTGTAATATTAGCCATTGCTGGCTGGTTGTAACATCAAAAAAGTTTCATGGAAACGTGTGTACAGGTTGAATCTTGGGATCAGACGTATTTCAGATACATTTCCCCAGATTTTGGAATAACCTATATTTGCAGATACATGAGGAAAGGAAGGGGGGGTCTGGTGTGTTTTTCCTCACAAAGCCCTGACACGTAGAAGGCAGAAGGAAACGAGGAAGGGCCCATTCCATATGGATAGACTCAGTCAAGGAAGCCATGGCTGTCTTGAGTCTGCAAGAACTGAGGAGACCTGTTGATGATAGGATGCCTTGTAGGGCTCTTGGTCCAAGAGTTGTGAGATGCCAAAGTCAACTTGATAATGGTTAACACCAATTGCAATCATCACTTTACTTATCACCTTACTTCCTGACTTCCGATAAGCTTCTGGACCCAATTCTAAGTGCAGGTTATCAACTGTAAAGCCCTATACACTTCTGGTCCAACCTAACTTCGAGACGGCATTTCCTTTGAAATGACACAGTCTTTTAGATCTGCTGGGGAGGCCCTTCTTTCGGTCCCACCACCATCTCAAGCATGGCTGGTGGGGTTGAGAGAGAAGGCCTTTTCGGTGGTAGTCCCCTGGCTCTAGAATACCCTTTGGAGAGAGATTAGGTTAAGCCCCACTCTCTAAGCCCTTTGGGCTAATTTAAAAACATAGCTCTTCAAACAGGCCTTTTACCTTGTGTAATCTATGGTCAGATTGAGGCACTTTGATTTGTTAATTGTAGATAGCCAGCCCTATTTGCTGGTTCTACTGCAATTTAGGAATTCTACAATTTTATTATATGGATTTTATGTGTGTAGTTGTTTTTAGACTTTTGTTGCTGTTTTATATGCTTTGTGTTGTCTGTTTTATATGTGGCACTTCGAACTGCATTTGTGAGCTGCCCTGAGTCGTTTTGGAGAGATGGTGGTGGGACATAAATAAGATTGTTGTTGTTGTTGTTGTTATATTGAAACCAACAACCACCTCTGCCTGTGAGTGTCACTACTTCCTTCACTTCTTCTTTCTTTGAGGGCTAGTTCCATTAAACATAGTGGTGAGCTGTCTCCATTCTCTGGCCAAACATCTTTCCCTCTGAGTCTGAGAGATAGAACTGGGACTACCAGTTAAAAGAATCCCTGTTGGGAAATTGATGCTATGTATATCATTTCTACTCAAGAGGAGACCCCAGAGAGAGGGGGGAGTGAAAAAGGCATTTAATTCACAAATGGATTTGAACATACCTGCTTTACACTTCCCAGAAATAGAAGTGGACACAAACTCTTGTGGATGACAATCTATACAATAGCATTGCCAATAAAAAAATTAATGTACATTTTTAAAAAATACAAGAGCACATGTTAGCAAACAATTTAAATGTGGATACATTTTATTGGTGGGGAAATGTATATAAAATGTTATATACTCTAAAAATGAAAAAAACGTACACATTAAAACGTGCAAAGAAACACATATGAGTTTACAGGTTGAGTGAAAAGCATATATGCTAACATGAAAATGAACCAGAACCATATTTGTGGTATAAGAGGGAGAATGTCAATGATAGGAGTTTAAAAGATTCATCCATTGATACTCAGAAGTATCACTGGTACTTTTCAATCACCCTTTAGGCTTGTTTTGAACATTCAAACTGAATGCTCACAGAAGAACTGTGACATTCTGCTTGACTGCAAAAATGTATCTTCTTTCAGAGGGACCATAGAGATGCATTGTCATTCTTACCACTTCACCACATTCATTAAATACTACTGAACCACCCACTTAATAAATGGCAATCTACTGTGTCCATCACATGACATAGGCTTCAAGTGTAGGATAGAGATATCTTGGGGTAAAAAAGTGTTGCAAAGGGTTATCTTTTCAAATGCTTTCTAAGCTGGTGAGCAAGTTACTTTTTTTCAAATTATCCAGATAGAGATAGAAGAAAGAAGAAAGGAAGGGAGAGGCCCCAGATGTCTCCTTCCCTCCTCCTTTCCTTCTTTCCCTCCTTTCTTCCTTCTTCCAACACAGGGAAGGGGGGGGGGAGGAGGAGGATTGCTGGAATTGCACAAAACACCTCTTTCCCTCCTCCTCCTCCAGTTAACCCCAAGGGTAATCTGGTTCAACCTCCTTCTTTCTGCCATGTAGCAAAAGTACAATGAAAGCACCTCTGACAGATGGACATCCTGTCTCTGAATAATAATAATAATGAAAATATGTTTATTTATTTATTTATTATTCGGGCTTCTATGCCGCCGACTCCCTGAGGCTCGCAGCGGCTTACAGGAGCCGAAGGGCACAGTAAAATACAAGGCAATAAAACAATTGAAAACAACAGCAGCACAGCAAACAATAAAACAATTCAATAGTGAGCAGCACATCATCCCAGGACGAACGGACAGATGGCGGGGCATGGGCAGGACCTACCCGCCAAAGGCCTGCTTAAACAGGTAGGTTTTACAAGCCCGTCTAAACGGGAGCAAGTCCTTCATGGCCCGAGTTCCGGCCGGGAGGGCGTTCCACAGCGTAGGCGCTATGACAGAGAACGCCCTCCGGCGGGTAGATGTCAATCTTGCAAGTTTCGCCGAAGGTATCTCCAGGAGGTTGGAGTCCTCAGACCTAGTTTGCAAGTGTTATTTCGTTTAATTGTGTTGTCCTTACTTTTAAAATACCATAGTTGCTGTGCTCCAGAAAATTTGTTTTTGTGCCCACAAACTATGTTAAATTAGTGGACTCTACGTGATATTCAGTTATTGAGAAACTAGAGCAAAACTTGCTATAGCAGGATGTTCATCCTGCAGAGACAATGTTTTTGCAGTTTACTAAACTTTTCCCATGCCTGAGCTATATGGTAATCTACGCTTCCAAACATTTGACATGTTCAGTGGGATGAAGTCTTTATTTATGTGCAGTTAAATTCCATTAATTTCTGAAATCTGTACATATTTCACAAGATTCTCAAGTTTTCTCTTTCACTATTAGCTCAGCAGGAAGAATGGACTTTATTGCTTTCAAGAAATAAATTTTATCATGAAATATGCATATTTGGTTGACGTTACAGGAAGAGGCACATGAGACTAAAAAAGATTCAAAGATAAAGCATTGAACATCTGTATGATTTCCACCACTTTTCACTTACTGAAATTAATGAGAAAAAACTCCTTTTTTTGAAACACCAGGAAATGAATTCTGAAAGGGTTTATATTTCCAGTCTCCCCAGGCATCAACTTCCATCACTGGGCAACTTTTCTGTGCAGTAATTAGTGAACAAAACATGTTTTGTTTTTTTATCTCTGTTTACATTGGTGTTACACTCGTTTGGCACACATGTAACTTGCTTATAGCTATGTTTGTGGTCTTAAGTTAGAATCACAGTGTATATTGTTGACTCTTGGCTTTAAATTCATTTCAGTATTACAGATACCATGGATGCTTCCAAAGCTATTTCTTTGACCCTGTTAGTATAAAGGATTCAATCAGCCAAGAAATATACCGTATGAAATCAGCCCTTGTTGTATACTGTGGTTTGGTTCCAGGACATGGTGGATACCATAGATGCTTAGGTCTCATTTTGTACAATAGTGTAATAAAATAGTCTCTTTTACATAAAATGACAAAATCAAGGTTTGCTTTTCGGATTATTGGTGCAAGGGGTATTTTCAAACCATGGGTGCAGAATATGTGAGTATGGAAGGCCAATTGTAACAGTGCTATTTCATTTATCCACTATGAGTGGTTTTGATTGGTCACAAAAGGTATATGGTTCTTTGTTTTCCTTTCAGATAATTGTTCATGTTTACACATTTGGGAAGTTTTAACGTGCATTCTGTTATCAGTATCAGTACTTGCATTTCACTAACTATATACTGCAAGTGAAGCAATAAGGATCTCTTCACATGGGCCAAAGATCAGTGGCAGTGATGAGTTTTATGCAGTTTTGCCATGGAGCCCACCTGCTCCCATCACACACCAGAAAAGTATTTCCGGGCTGGCTCTGTGGTGAAAATGCCAAAAAAAACCCTGTCACCACCAAAAGCAGTTCGCAGCATACGATGGGAGGCTTCCCATCTTTCTGTAGGAAATTATGAGTTGAGCCGACTTCCTCAGGCTCCCCCTCCCCCAAATGTGTTGAGGTAGGGGGAAAGCCTAGATGGTGTGGGGCACTAGGTCCTCGCACCCCCTGGGCAAGTGCCTCCAAGATCTCTACAATCCCCAGTGATACTTGACGATTCTGGCGGCACATGTGAAGAGGTCCTAAAAGAGGGAATTCAGCCGATAGAGATAACAAAGTTTTGCCCTAATGTCTTCCAAAATCCAGTATGGGATATCTGACTAATGGTGCAGTCTTATGCATATCTCCTCAAAGACAAATCTCCTTACTATACTACACTACATTGTTACATTCTTTGCCCACATCCGGTTCTCTCTTTCAAAAGTTGGCTCTGCTGCTGATTTCAGGTAACACAATGCTTGGAGTGATAAATTTGATCTTGTTCAGTTTAAATGAATTTATTCACACTTGTCACGTTGAAAACCTCAGCAACCATTAATACTACTACCAACTTGTTGCCCTTGCTGTTGTGGTTATATGCCTGTAAATCATTTCCAATTTATGGATATCATAAGACACAATAATAATGAGGTTTTCTTGTTCAGATTTGTTCAGAGGGGTGTTTCCTTTGCCTTTCTTTGACACTGAGAAAGTGTGATTCATCCAATAGGACCTTGTTGGTTTTCATGGCTGAACAAAAATTCAGATTATATTCTGAAGTCCAGCAGCCAGTCACTACACCATGCTGACACATCATTACCATCACCTCTATCAAAAGTCATACTCCCCTGACCATATGGGCTTTTTTACCACTGGTATTTTTATAACACCTCCATTATCACCACCATTTATTGCCTTCTAGGTCAGAGGTGAAAATAATTTTTCTTTATTCACCTTTTTCTATCACATGCTGATGACGGATCCTTCTCAGAATTGTACACAGGCCTTACCATCGGGGGGCATTTTCAGCATCTCCTGACTCTCACAGAAGTAATCAGAAATGACATTTTTGGCACTTTCCTCTTTCAGGGAAAGGGCAGTCATCAATAGACTGCACCATTAATAGACTTGGTGACTATTGATGACTGGGAAATAAATATTGTTGGATGGATGGCCAAGAACATGTTCAAAAATTGTACTATGCAGGACATTAGGATAATCTGGGAGTTGCATGATTGCCACCACATGGGCTACATGATTCCATTTCCTACCTATACGATGGGGAACACAATGGGGAGCACAATGGGAAAGAAGAAGAAATTCGAGGTAATTATATGAATTATAAAGATTGGGGGGGGGTGTAATGAAATGAATAGAAATGCAATAAAAAAAATTACAAAAGAAAAGCTTTTGACCACTCAAGAGGAGCCTAGGCTGTATTAACCCATTTGCTAGAGTATTGTTTCTAGAAGAGGAAAGAACCACAATGGGCATTTCTCCCACATGGTCTGGAGTTTTTCATTGGAAATATCCTATGCCTTGCCTCAGCAACCATTAGGATATCAAGTGGGGCCGCTGAGAAATAGCTTAATAGTTAGGATAGTTTCATATTCAGCTTCCATTATGTAAATTGCATGCTAATCTGGTCTTTATTAGCTAAAGAAGTAAAAATACTAAAATCCATGTAGACTAAATTATCATATTTTAGCAGTTATGTGTCATGAATAAAAAATATCTGATTGAGTTTTACTAAATCATTTCTGCATTTGAAATTTATGTTGCAATCCATTTATAATTAATCTAGGAAACAGTAATGCAGACTAGTTGAACAACTCTTGTGGGCTAACTGTTTTGGAAGGAGTACAAAAGGAAAGTGTAAGTCTTTCTGTAGGAAAGTTAGCCTAAGCTTCTACAGAGATACGTTCTGCCTCACTTGAACATTTAGAGTTGTCTGAGAATGTAATACCAAGCAGGCAGTGGGCAATGTGGCATGAATTGTTTACTTGGATCTTCAGCTAGGTTTTTGTCTATCACCAAAATCTTCTGAACACATGTAATAATAATGGGAGAAGTGAAGAAGTCAAACTAGCTACATATTAGAAAAGGAAACGGAAAACAAAAATATCCTGTCACTTTTTATTCTTGGGATACAAATTGTGAGGGTTTTTTTTTTTACTAATTCAGAAATTATCTGGAGTAGGCATGAGCAGTTATACAGGATGTTCATAAAGTCTCTTTACTATTTAATGTCTTTATGGACACCTTGTATAGCCAAGTTTGCATATGACACCAAATTATTTAGGATGGCTACAACAAAAATGATAATGAAGAGATTCAAATAATTCCCTTGAGCTAGAGAAACAGACATTGAAATGGCCTGGGAACCACAGATGCTCCCCTGGGATGGCACACATTTTACCTCCTCAATGCCACCAGTACCACTCCTAGCTGGCCACAGAGCTCCAGTTTTGCTCCTGGCCATTGCAGGTGTCTCTGTTGATGCTATAATAGGGTGCCCACATGACCAGCAGAAAGAAAGGAGAGATTCTCTTTCCTTCTGTTCTGACAAATGCCTCTGTCAGAACAGGGTCCTTGTGTGCTCAGGAAGTGAAGGGGTGGGTTTCCTCTGACGGCAGCAGAGAAACCTGCAATGGCCAGGAGTTTACATGGAGCTCTGTGACCAGCAAGGAGCAGTAGTAGCTGCAACACAGCCATGACCCACCCGCTTTAACTGTGCTGATGAGAAAAAGTGGCATAAAAAACTTTGTAAAAAGAAGTTTCTTTTTTCAGATGTTTTGTTAACTGAAGTATGCTGATGGTGTGGATTCTCTTCCCATTACAGTAGAACCTGTGATCATCTAGTGCAGCTGAATAGTGGGAAATGCATGCAGCACAAAAGAAAGTATTTCTTCCCATAGGATGTTATCTATGCAATTTGCTAGAACAACAAATGCAAAGTGTTTGGTATTCTTCCAGATTTTGGCCCTTCCACAGGCTGTGGAAAAAAGTATCAGACAGAATATGCAACATTATTATTATTATTTATTTCAATTTGATAAACCGCCCTTCCCGAGGCTCATATAAAAACAGCATATAAAAACAGCATCTAAGACACATAAAATTAAACGCATAAAATTACATCTTAACAGACATGCAAAATCATAACTAGACATAGCTGGTTCATACAGGGTACTAGTGGTACAGCAGAGTGCAGTGGTAGTCATGTGCCGCCGGACATCAGACATCAAACGCCTGCCTGAATAACCAGGTCTTGCAGGACCTGCGGAAGGCCATCAGGTCCCGCAGGGCTCGTGTCTCCGGCGGCAGCGAGTTCCATAGAACCGGTGCGGCCACTGAAAACGCTCTCTGCCGCGTAGTAGAGAGTCTGCAAAGCTTCATCCCCGGAACATCAAGTAAGTTGAGCCCCTCTGAACGCCGTGATCGTCTGGGCGCATATGCAGTAAGCCGCTCCTTCAGGTACACTGGCCCCAAACCATATAAGGCCTTGAAAGTCAAAACTAACACCTTGAAGGAGATCCGGAATTCAATGGGCAGCCCGTGCAGGTCATGCAGGAGTGGTGTTATATGGGCCGTTCTTGGGGCTCCTAGCAGCAGGCACGCTGCCGCGTTCTGCACCAGTTTAAGTTTCCGGATCGTCGACAAAGGTAGGCCAATGTACAGCGCGTTACAGTAATCGAGCCTCGAGATGACCATGGCTTGGATCACTGTGGCCAGGTCACGATGGGAGAGATAGGGAGCCAGATGTTTCGCCTGCCGGAGATGGTAAACGGCTGTCTTAGCTTGGATGGCATGTGTGTACTAGTGCATTTAGGTTCAATGGCATGTGTGTACTAGTGTGTAAAAGTGCTCTAAAAATATCCATATCATTATTGTTTGTATTATTATGCAAAACAACATACCATTAAAAACCCATCATAGGCATTTCCTGAATACCTTATGGAATAGGACTAGTGAAGAGACAGAATGAGCCATCTTAGACTCTTTAGGATTTGTATTTGAAACGGCAATAAACTTCATATTTCCGACACTGCAAGTGTATTTTCCTTAGTCTATTCTTCCTTAATGTGGAGAGGATATGAGGTGTGTTCCTAAATAAGTATGAGTGGGTACATGGTATAATGTTTAATGCAGCTTTTATCTTGAACAGTTCTTAGAGTTAGGCACAATACAACCCTTATCTGCACTTAGAGCTGGCCGCCCACCAATCACTATCCACTTGAGATGAGTTATCTGAGGATGCGAGGGCATGTCTTTTGAAGTAAGGAAATGGAAGGAACAGTTGAAGCCTTAGTGCCATGCCATATATCAGAGAGTTCTAAAAAATATTGAGGGGTCTATTTGAAAGTCATGGGTTCATCCTGAGTTTCACAGTTGATATAGCACCACTTTTCAGTGTATGTTTCCTTTCCCTCCTTGTAGAAGGTATGTCATCTGAATAGAGTATAGATGACAGATTACCCTGAGTCTGCCAAGATCTTGTCTAATGAAAATCTCTCTCAGGTGTTATCATTATGTTTATTACACAGTAGTCCCCATCTATGCCTATTTCTTAGCCCAGGGTCCTTCCACACAGCCATATAACCTAGAATTTCAAAGCAGAAAATCCCACAATATTTGCTTTGAACTGGGTTATCGGAGTCCACACTGCCATATATTCCAGTTCAAAGCAGATAATGTAGAATTTTATTCAACTGTGTGGAAGGGGCTCTGACCCCATACTTCCTTTAGCAGGAAAATACTTTTTGTATTTAGGCAGGCAGGAGGGTATATAAACATTCTGTGCTTTGATCATGTTTTTTTCTTCATCTAATTTTTGATGTGGAGATCAATAGACTTGTTTACATTCTTTTTATCTTTTGTAAAATAAGACCTTGACTGCATTTTAATTTTAACTTATTAAATGTTCCTTTGAATCCCTTGCCTGGACAAAGGTGGGACATAATATTAAACTACTAAACAGACAAGCATTATAAAGAAGGGTTCACTTTTACACTGAAGTACACAGCAAATAAAAAAATCCATTAGTTAATGTTAGCTGAAGTAAATACATTGAGCCAGTGAGGAAATGGCAAGTCAACATGTCTATGTTTTGTTGATTCAGTTGGTCAAGTTTGCTTTATACTACAGTGTTCCCTCACTTATTGCTGGGGTTAGGTTCCAGGACCCCTCGCAATAAGTGAAAATCCGCAATGTAGGGATGCACTTTTTATTTTAATATTTATACATTATTTTAGTATTTATACAGTATTTTAAGTCTTTATAAACTTAAAATAAAGTGAAGGAAAGGAAGGAAAGGCCCCTTAAGGCTGGAGGGAGGGAGGACTGAGGAAGGAAAGTGCGTTGGAGAGCGGCGGCAGCAAAATCCCACAAAACAACTAAAGTGCCATGACATATATTTTAAATTAATGTTTTTTTAAAACCCGCAAAACAGTGAGTCCGCAATAAGCAAACCGCAAAGTAGCGAGGGAACACTGTATATGATATAAGTCAATGTTCACAAAAACAGCACATTGATGTAAAAGAAAAATATTGATTTAGTCAGCTTTGCTGGGGTTTTTACACATACTCTCCAAACAATAATGTAATTAAAGCAAAAAGTGCTACCAATGCCACAGATTAGTTCAAAAGCTTGTTTAGTTCATACAAACCAGGATCAATTTCACATGTTTTTTTGTTGTCATATCCTGAGTATAAATAGATGGCAGCATCTTGAATTGACATCTAAAAGGAAATTGTCATTAACTCAGAATCAGAAATGATAGTGTTTTCTCTCCCCCTTTTCTGTACAAAGGAAGAGTAATATGAATGTAAACTGAGGCTTGCACAATGATTTAATTTTCAGTCAGTTGGACTGCCTGCATAAATTGATGTGCAGATATATGTATTACCGTTAATGTGGTGAAACAGTGGGCACGTAAGTTCACACTGCATGGTCTGCATATCAACATAAATTGAGTTAATCTTGATGTTCTGACATTCTTGCTTTAAAACTATGTATATCAAAAATCATTGGCATGCATTCTCCGTGAGTTCTCATTAAGTGGTTTGATTGATTGCCTTCATTTCTGTCAATGGCTCCAAGCCTGCATTTGTATCTAAGATTCATAATTAATTTTGCATGGTAAGATATTTGGAGTACATCCAGTTCAGTGGGTGGCATGAAACTATAGGGGCCTCTTAATACCCAGATAGTACCTGTCAGTCTAAACCGAACATGGAGATGAACCAAGAAAAAGCATGCCAGGAATATTCTCATACATCATATTTTATCTGTGGCCCCTGTCAGCTTTTTGGGAGCCATGTATGTCAGATTGCATGACATGTTTCTGTGTATGTTTAAAAAGTTCTATAAACACAAGGAAACAACAATGAACACATTCTCAGATACATTTTAGCTCAGAATGTGCTAAATTATATGTTTATGCAAAAGATAGACACAAACAATCTGGCAATGTATCCCTTTGAGTTTGTAAAAACATAGATTAAAAAAAATTCTGGTGATTACAAAGTAAATAAATGGAATATCGTTCTTCCAACTGGTATTATTATGAGCAAGAACTCCTCATTAAAAATGATTTACGGTAGGGTGTTTAGTGGAATCATAAGAAAGCCTGAGAAAATAAGTTAGTGAAAAAAGCTTGTTGGTTCTATCCTACATTTAACTATAGCAGAATAAATGGAATGTGTGCATTAAAGACCCAATGAATGAAAAAATAAATTTTACTGCCAGTCTGACTATTGGGGATTATTTTCATTTTGACATGACTTCTTTGCAACTAAGAAAGCAAATGATATAGAAGGTATATATTTTACATGAAGGGTATTAAATATAATAATATAATTTAAAGTAATATTTGTTCTTTGAGCCATGAGGACTGGTTCTCCCTTAGGGTATTATTGAAAGGTAGTCTATATTCATATTTAAGTCACTAGTAAAAGCTAAGGAAAAGTTGCTCTAGAAATGATTTCAAGCAATAAATTTCTTTGTCAAACAAACGACATGGACAAAGAAAACTACAATAAACTTTCAAATGAAAAACAATGTTTTCTGCAGTCAAATTAAAATTAATGTGCTTTGGCGTAATAACTGTGTGCCTTCAACTTTGGGACAACTTTCCACTGGTGACAGTGCCACTGCTGTTTGTCCTTCATTCCCTCAAAAAGTCCTGGTGTCTCATCAAACTAAAGATCCCAGGATCGTATAGCATTGAGCCATGGCAGGTTAATACTATGGTGTAGGTCAGGCGTGGGCAAACATTGGCCTTCCGGGTGTTTTAGACTTCAACTCCCACAATTCCTAACAGCTGGTAGGAATTGTGGGAGTTGAAGTCCAAAACACCTGGAGGGCTGAAGTTTGCCCACGCCTGATGTACATGCACCCTCAGTCCTGCAGAGTGTTTTGAGATGGTAAAAGACTTTGCATGCACAATCTAAACCCTGCATTTTCCCCACAATTTTCCATTTCTACTCGACTTAATGTTTATTTTAAGCCTTCATTTTCTGCACAGTTATTTCCATTTCCTTCCACCCTCATCATTTTATATCAAAATTGTGTACTGTTAGCGTCATAGACAACTTGGCAATTTCTCAGCAATGAAAAACCCATGTTCTGCCTGAGTGTGATTGATCATGACCCAAAAGTTGATATTTCTTTTGAACTACCAGCCTGTTACAAACTCTACTGCCCTTTATTTTCTGGTATATATCAGATACAGATTTTAGTTATGCATGCATGAAACTTTATGGAGTTCACCCATCATTCAGTAATTTGCTCCTTGTAAAGTAATACACAGTTGGTGTTACGCAAAGTACCTCTTGTTCTGTACAGAACTGGATAAAGGGCAAACATTGATCTAATGAGTCATTACTTCCAGATATAAACAAAATAAATATTGTTATGACTGGTAGGTTTCCTGAGGAGACACTGAATGAGAACACCTGGGGATCAGGTAGGTTACCTTGGCAACAGCGGATAGCTGGCCTGCTGAATTAGGCCAGAAAAGCCAGGTGAGGCCTATACCGGGCAAAAGTGAATGGCCATCTTCAAAAGGATGGCACTTCTAAGATTCCTTCTAATGGAAGATTCATACAATTGTGTTTTCCATGTAATAAATTTAATTTACTACAATAATAACTGTGGTTGATGGAAACCTCAATTATCATCCACTCCTGACCAAATGAAATATTGTATGCGCCTTCCTCAGGTGACTCCTCAAACACCTTGTTGGTTCTGCATCAAAATTCAGAGGCAGACCAAAACATGTTGATATCTGAGAAAGCGAAAAGCCTCTAGTAACTAAACCAAGGGGAATTATTTTAGCCTATGAGGCAGAGGAATCTCAGAAACACCTTATTTTCTCCCTCAAAGCATAAATACAACCACCACTAATTAAGTAGTGAACTTCTTCACTTTCATAACACTACAGATTTCTAGCCTGATGCAGCCTCATCATTGTGTCTAATGCTAAAACATTGTGTTGAGTTTTCACACTATTTCATGCCTGTCAGTAATAACTTAAGACTTTAACTCAACCCATGAGGTACATTGAATAGGTACACTGATTGGCAAATCAAATTCGGAGCGCAAAATCATTTCCTCTCCCAAACTTCTCTTTCCACCAATTCTTAAAAAGTCTTATCTGAAGAAACTGCCATCTCTTCAGAACTCATGCTGTGTATTTTCTTGATGTGTCACAGCACATTTTCTCATCTTGTTGCTATAGTTCAACGTAATTCTTATTTGAGTCTGAGAAATATCTTGCACTATTACTGGGAGGACATTTTTTTACGTGAGGGGATGTCTTATCTTGAAATTTCACATAGGACTCTTTCAGATAGGCCCAAAACGCGGAACCTGACTTGCTTTTACCTGAGGCATCTAAGTGATGCCTGCGGTAAAAGCAAATTAATGTGGAGAAAACTGAGTTTTCCCAGTTTGCTCTGCATTAATTAAACACCTGGAAAGCTAAGGTCCGGATCTTTTCAGGTGCTGGGCCTGTGGGGATTTGGGGTGGGAAGCTGGATACTATCCCAAGTCAACCTTTGGTTAACCAGGGGTGGCATCTATAATAATATAACTTTATCTGATCTGGCCACGGTAGTCCATGCTATGGTTACATCCCAAATAGATTACTGCAACGTGCTTTATGTGGGGCTGCCTTTGAAGACGGTTCGGAAACTCCAACTAGTCCAATAGGTGGCAGTCAGATTACTGACTGGAGCGACATACAGGGAACATACCACCCCCTTTTGTGTCAGCTCCACTGGCTGCCGGTCCATCTCCGAGCCCAATTCAAACTGCTGGTTTTGACCCATAAAGCTCTATATGGTTCTGGCCCAGCTTACTTATCTGAACGCATCTACCTCTATGTCCCATCTCGTAGCCTAAGATTGTCTGGGGAGGCCCTGCTCTCACTCCTGCCAATATCACAAAAGCGTTTGGCGGGGACGAGACAGGGCCTTCTCGGCTGTGCCCCCCCCTATGGAATGCACTCCCAAACAAGTTAAGATCAACCCCATCCCTTCTGGCTTTCAGAAAAAAATTAAAATTGTGGTTCTGGGACCAGGCTTTCAGGCAGCAGACGTAATTATGCACTTTAATGGCCATTGACTGGAATGGCATTGTGGCAGATGACATTGTGACTTGTTTTATGGTTTTAACGAATGTTTTTATATATAGGTTTTAATGACTATGTTGTTTTAATGTTATGTAGGTGATTGTGATTTAGTATTGTATTTGTGATGTAACGGCCTTGTACCATTACTAATATAAGCCGTCCTGAGTCCCCCTTTGGTGGTTGAGAAGTGATGGGGTACAAATCCCAGAAATAAATAATAAATAAATTATTTTTGTATCCTGCCACCATCGCCCCAAAAGGACTTGGGGCAGTTTACATGGGGACCAAGCCCAGTCAGACAGAAATTAAAATATAGCACTGTAAAATTAAAATACAAAACATCATAAAAACAACCATTAACAATCAGACTATCAAAGCAACCAATAGACTAACCTAGAGGCCACATACTGAGCTGAGGAGCAAGGCAGGGGCTTGTGCAAAACAGTTGCAATGACATGTCTGATAGAAAAGTGCAGGAGCCAGATTATATGTATGGGCTAAATGGGCCAAGTTAATTTGTACAGTACAACTAAAGGGTAGGGACATTGGTAAAGTGCTGGAGCCAGATGTTAAATTATGGCTGGAGAGGCCAAAATTATCTAGTGAACGGATTAGTCAAAAGCACATTGGAATATCCTAGTTTTTAGCTCTTTGCGGAACATGGACAGGATGGGCGCCCTGGGGAAAGAGTTCCAGAGCCTGGGGCCACCACTGAGAAGGCCCTCTCGCTCATCCCCACCAACCATGCTTGTGAGGTGGGGATAAGGGAAGCCTTCCCCCCAGAAGATCTTGGAGCTCATGAAGGTTCGGTTCATAGGAGAAGATGTGATCACGAAGTTGGCTGGACCTGAACCATTTAGGGATTTGTAGGTGATCACCTGCACCTTGAATTGGGAATCTAGCCACTCCTCAAGGGAAAACCTAGAGTTTAGGTTGGGGGTGAGGATAGGAAGAAGTGGGCTATTTTAATCTGCTTCCTCCCAGGTTTTGGGGAAGTGTAGAAGGGCCTTTAGTACTGATGCACGGAAGGGGTTGGCAGATCATTATTATGGCCATTCTACTTCTTAGATACAAAATTCTTATTTTTCTATGGCAGGCATGCTACTAAGTATTTTTCAAAAATTATATATATAAATGATGAATGGTTTTTATTTATAGCTATATTATTTATTTATTTTTGTAATTTACCATAAAATGTCATTCATTTTAAAAATAATATTTTCATAACTGCCTTTTTAAACTGTATGCAAATCCAATTGATTTAGCAACAGATGGCAGAATATTTTAAAGTACATTTTCTTTCTAAATGTGGGAGGGAAGATACAATATTTCTGTACTGTGGCATCTGTGCTATCCAATACATGGAGTGTGTGAAGAGCATCCTTCCCTAAATCATGCAAATATATTAAACTACAACAGCTATCATCCCCAGCTGGTTTCTGTTAATGAAAGCCATTGAACATAGCAGTGGAGGTAATGAGAGATGCCCAATATCCTTGATAAATGTCAGTTTGAAAAGATTGATATGATGTTTCAGAGTGGAAAGTTTGCACTACTCCATGAAAAGAAAGCCTTAAACAACTATATGGAAATACCAATGAGCCAATGAGAATCAGTGAACAGGTTAGGTAAAAATAATAATAGTAGCACCGTGCATTTTGAGGCATTCTGATTATTTGTTTTTTATTTGCTCTAATTCTCTGATCACATGTGCTGCAAGTAATGCCAGACTTATATGAGCTTAGCAAACTGATGTTTGTCTAAATTGGGACAGATGATGCTTTGCTATTAGCTTTTTACCTGCTATACTGTGTACAACCATTTGAAACCCTGGGCCTTAGCTACTCCACTGCCTGGTTAATATATAGAGACCAATCATGTACAACATTAAGCTTTGCTCAGTTTGATCAAATTCCACCAGACAGCATTCCATCTTCCTCTTGCCATTACTTTTATGGCATTTTAAAAAAGATTTTGGAAGTACTATGGAACCTCTACTTAAGAGCATCCCAATTTAAGAGCTTTTTGAATTTAGAGCTATTGTTCAACCCAGGATTCACCTTGACATAAGAGCAGCATTTTGAGTTAAGAACTAGTGATAGAGGGAGCTTCCTTGCCACAACTTTGTGCTTCTACCATTGTCCCACAATTGTATGCTTCTAATTTAAAGGTGCTCTTTCTTTTTTATTGTGAATGTGCAGGATTTGCTTTACTGTTTCACTGGCCAACACACATTTTGTTGCCTCAAATGTGCTTCCTTGCCACAAGTTCAAGCCAGTAAAATTTTAAGGTTGATCTTCCTTTTTTATTATTCCATGTGAATGTGCATTTATACACTATTTTTATTTATAAAGTACATGTTCTTATTTGTAAAAACGTGACAAAAATGGGGGCGGGGCAGGGGGCGGAATGGATGAATAGCATTTCTGTGGGAACCGTTGCTTTGAGAAAGGAGCATTTTGGATTAAGAGCTCTGTCAGGGAACTAATTAAACTCTTCAGACAGTAGAGAAGTTACCCAAGACATTTTCAGGTTTTGAACACCGATGCTTCCCAATTGACAACAGTTACCGACTTGCAAACTACAATACTGTTCATGGCTCCTTCAGATTGCTTGGGATCCATTGTCTAAGCAATAACTTTTCATGGTATACTTGTTTATGAAACAAAGTTGCTAGGATCCATACATATTGCTGTCTGCATTCATTTATACTGTTTTGCATTTGCTGATTATATTTGGTCTACAGACGGCATTGTGGGTGGCCATTGATATTTCTTAGCTTTAATGAGTCAACTCACAACATGCAGGATGACTGGATATTGCTTCTTATCTTGGCTCTGTGTTTTCTTGCCTTGCCTTATTCAACATTCTTTAGTATGTTTTGCCCACTTTCTTTGCCCTCTGCCTAAACTGTTAAAACTGATTTAATTGCAATCAACTCTGATATCATTGAGTATAGGATGGGATATAAATGTGTAAATACTAGGCATGAGAAAAAAGTTATGAAAATGAAATGATTCGGAAGAAATTATTAAGAAATGCTACTTTTGAGTATTTCCGCATCTGGAACGCCAACCAGGAAATGGACTTTCTTTATAGAACTTCGGAGGCCAGGATTTTCTTAAGTGTCGTTATTAGGTCGTAAGGGGGGGGCACCCTCCTTCTCTCTCACCACCCTCCTGCCTCCCTTGCCAATAAGTATTATGGCAAGGCAAGCCCTAAACTCGTTCCTTCTTTCGGCTGGAAGCCTGGAAAAAATGTAAACAGAGAGGTTTACTCAGAAGTAAATCTGCAAAGGAGGGCACTTTGGATGAAGTGCCCTCCTTTGTGGATTTACTTCTGAGTAAACCTCTCTGTTTACATTTTTTCCAGGCTTCCCTGCCTCTCCTGCCTGCCAGAGTATTGGGGTGAGTATTGGGGTGAGAAACCAACCTAATGTATAATAGAATGAATGCTACTGTAAGTGCCTAATATTATAAGTAATCCAACTGGTCATATACCTACATTCCATGCACATGCAATAATACAGCAGTAATAACAATGGGTATAAGAAGAGGTACAATTCAAACCGAAGTATTCTGACTGGTCCCTCCTCAAGCGGTGCAAACGGGCTCTTCTCTATGAGCCCGGAAAAAGCGGGCACAGCGTTTGCTGCCTGGGTGCACACACATACATATTCTTGGGGGGATTTGCTGCAGAATCCCGGGCTCATAGAGAAGATTCTGCAGCAACCCCCCCCCCAAAGAATATGTATGTGTATGCACCCAGGCAGCAAATGCCCGGGCTTTTGGCTTTTCCCGGGCTCATAGAGGAGAGCCTTTTGCAGTTTGCACCGCGTGAGGAGGGACCACAGTCAGAATACTTCGGTTTGAATTTTACCTCTTCTTATACCCATTGTTATTACTGCTGTATTATTGCATGTGCATGGAATGTAGGTATATGACCAGCCTGGGCAAACTTGAGCCCTCGCTCCCTCAGGATCGGGGTGAGAGAGAGGCAGCGAGGAGCGGGGGGGGGGGCTCCTTCTCCTTTTTTTTGCTGCTTCCAAGAATAGAATACTCCCTCCCTCCTTCCCTCCCTCCTTCCTATTTGGAGAGTCCCATCTAGAATTCAGTGTGATTTATTCAAGTTTTGGCCTACAACTCCCAGAAATCCCAGCCAATTTACCAGCTGTTAGGATTTCTGGGAGTTGTAGGCCAAAACCATCTGGAATGCGCATGCGCTGGCATACGAACTACTAACAAATTTCGTTAGTTATTACGTTACATTTTAGAAATTTTTGGAAATTTTTTTGTAAGTCTTTCTTTTACTAATTAACACCCCCCCCCCATTTGATTTTAGAATCGCGATTTTTGGGTTCGGAACCATGCCTAGTAAATACTTTACTTAAATGAATGATTGTAAGAACACTGGGCTTTTACAGCATGCTTAGAACAATAAGGATTAGAATCTGAATAAGTCTCTCTAGTGTTAGCTTGATCTGTATTACCTGTAAATAAAATGCAAGAATTTATTTGTTTTCTTTGCAAATCCAAATATGAAAGATATGAAGATATGAAGGGAGGCCTTACTGGATAAAACCCACATCCATTTTGTCCAGCAGACAGTTCCCAAGTGCAGATTTATTAAGTGTAACTCTAGCCATATATATGGTATTCAAAGCATATCTATCTTTATATCTTTGGATAGCATAGTGAAAGGTTAGCCCCTCTGTGGTGTTTGTTTTGCTGCCTGTGCCCCTTTTTGGATGATTTCAATTTAATTTCTCTCCCTGTGATAATTGGATTTTGAAAAAATTGAAAGCTTCAGCTGAGATCCCTTTCCCCCATGGTAACTCTTTCAGGAGTGAATTCTCTTTCAAAGGGTAGATTTCTCTCACTTTCAGTTGTAAGTTGGATGTTTCACAGGCCCAAAATGTGGGCTCGGTCCCGGTTTTAATCCACAGATCTAGACCTTTTTTTTTTACTCTTTATTTATATTCCGCTCTTCTCACCCCGAAGGGGACTCAGAGCGAATTACAGGTAGACATACTTAGCAGACAATCCCTGCCGTTTCCACATACACACATATAGACGAACGGAGGCAAACTCTGGCCACCAGGGGGAGCTGACGCACTCCTCATCTCTCAGCGTTCCCAGCGTCCCTTGTTGTTCCTTCCGCATTCCTCAGTGTTCCTGGAGTTCTTTAATGGCCTCATAATTCAGTCAAAATTTGCCTCCCCACTTAATGTGGTACCTTTATATCCTACTTGACAGATGCAACTGTCTTTCAGGCTGCAAAGGTTGCCAGCAGGTTACACTTAAAGGTCGAGCACCCACCTCGACCCGGGTAGGCCTCGAACTCATGACCTATTGGTCAGAGAGATCTTATGCAGCTGACACTTAGCCAGCTGCGTCACATTCCCGGCTAAGGTCTGGATTTTTCCAGGTGAGGGCCCTGTGGGGATTGACTCCCAGGACTGCTTCTGCTGAAAGAGCCTGGAGGAGCTAGATGGCAACAACCCCCTCCCCTCCCAGCCCCCATTTTCTCCCCAAAACTACCCAAGGGACCCGCTGACAGTGCAACCCCCTTTGGAGAACTTTCCTGATGGGCCAAAATGAAGGGGGGGGGATGCTCTTGCCGACCTGGGAAGGCATCTAGCCACCCCCTGAGAGAAAGCCCGGGGTTTGAGTTGGGGATTTAATATCCCAGTTCCTCCCGGGATTTAGCTATGTCTGGAAGGGCCCTGTAACTTAGTTTTTGCCTGTATTCCGCTACCCATAATACACAGAGGCATACTTTCTACATGCTGATATTCTATATTATATTTCTGAGGGTGATATTACACAAAAGTGGAAGTTATCCTTTCAATCATATCAAAGTTGCTTTCAGCAGCTAGGAAAATAACCAGCTGGATGCACAGACTTTTATGTAAGAGAGATGGAAATAGGAAAAACAGAAGCTAAGGGCATAATGCACATACTAGTCAGTGTATGGATGTCAGTCTGCACTCCGCTCTATTGCTGTTAGTGGCACACATATTACAGAGTACTTTTTAATTGTTATGCTGACTAGTAAAGCTACCCATACAACTAAAGCTGTCTGGTAGAAAAAATATAATCCCACATGAACATACCCAGGTACCTTTGTCTGTCACTCCATTGCTGGAAGATTTTTTTGGCAGAATACATTGGTGGCTTTGCTAGAATCCATGTCAATGGGAACCAGGCCAGCTCCATCATTGTTTTTAGCTACCTTGAGCACCAATTGTAGTCGAAAACCAAGATATAAATTTAGTAAATAAAATGCAATAGATGCCAAGTCAGAGATTAAAAATGAGCCAGAAACCCAAAGTGCTTTGAGCTTTTTTTAAAAAAAAGGTTTAGGCAATCTACACACATGCTTATACAAAGACAAATGGACTTTCAAACTGTGAAAATCCTTAAACAGAAGATGGGTATTTTTCAAGAGTGCCTTATCTATACTGCCATATAATGCAATTTCAGACTGCATTAGATGGCAGTATAGATGGGGCCTTCATTGTGCATTTTGTAAGGTGGAGGTTAGACCTGATGGAATTTAGCAAAGACACTGAAAATTCATTTGAGAGATCATGTTAAATCAGAACTGTGCTTTATGAACACAAGTGTAATCCACATGAACTACTGCAAAATTCGGAGTATATTCTGATCATTTCTTCAGCAGTTCATCAATGTAGGCCAGTTATTGCCCTATTTGAAATGCATATCCACAAGTAAAAAATAAAGATGCAGTCTGATCTGTTGTGGCATGTTGGATCCCAGATTGGTAGCTTCTCAGCACATTTCATTTCCCTGCAGTGATGAAGCCAGTTTCTTGTCATTTATTTCATTCCTAGAGGTACTTTATTTCACCCTTATAGACTTGTCAGCAGTTTTATTTTAAAAGATCTATTTTGGGGACTTTGTCCCTTGGCAGTGACATTTTAGCACAGACATGAAAGATGTCATAAGATTTTGCAATAAAATTTAGTTTTGGATTAAATATATCTTTAAAAGAATGTAGCCCCCTTTAACCTTTTCAAGGCCAGCAATGCATTTGTGGTTTTAAAATAAATCCCTATTTCAGATATCTTTGCATACTGCAGAAAGTTGCATAAATTAGAATTGTGCATAAGAGGTTCTCCTTCTTCAGCCCCCACAATATAAATGTTGGTAACATGTTCTGGAGGCACATGATGCACCCACATTGCTAAAGTTTAGCAAATTTGCTTTGGTCAGTGTCACAATGGGAGAACACCTGGCAAGACCATGTCTATTGTGGGCATTATTGGCATGGCTAGGCATTAGAATATATTGGATAAAGGGCTGTATATAAATAAACATTTTATAAACAGCCAAAAAAACCTGTGAAAGTAAAGCATGTTACACTACAACCACTATATCCATGGGAAGGGATTCATTTTTGAACTTATGATGGAAACAGAAACCATAGATAATAGCAGGTCTTACTGAAATGAACAACTGCTGGAAGTTACCATTGAGTTTCACAGGACTTTAGTTCCTCCAGCATGACTCTATGGTAAACTCTACTGGAAGTGTACCATAGATGTGGGTAGCTGATCCTATCTCTCTTAAGAGAAGGTTTGCCTTCCTCTGAGAATATGTGACTTGTCCATATTTCGAATGACAGTGAAAATTGATTGTCAAAGAAAGGTTCCTAGTGAAGTATTCATTTGTACTATGGTTATGTGTATGGGCTGTGTGCCTTCAAGTCCCTGAAGTGAACCGATTATAAGATTTGTTTTGGCAAGATTTTTGCAGTGATGATTATTTATTTTCATCAGAGGCTGAGAGAGTGTGACTTGCCCAAGATCACATGTTGTGTTCCCATGGTTGAATGAAGATTTAAATCCTGGTCTCCAAAGTCCTAACCTTCTGACTCCTTCAGAAGTATAATACTGAATGGGTAGTATCCATTACAGTATAACAACTGGACAAAGCAGATTCCTTGAGCAGCTGGAAGTTTCAGACCCCAACATTTGCACTCCATCTATAGCTCTCACTGAAATCTACTCTGATATACTGGCAGATTTTTCAGAGTGTATTTGTAGTGTATTGCTTGGAGGAGAGGAAAAAGATAGGAAAGGTCCATTTTCTGAATTGGAAAGATTAACAGAGCACTATTGAAGCAATATATGTACATCTTCCTTTTTTCCTGTTGTAACTGACCAATTAATGAGGGTGAAAAGATGAAAGAACTGTAATGCATTGTTAGATGATCATACTGAAGAATCTCCTTCAGTAAGAAGTCATGCTTTTATGGCTTCACTTTTTCACAGAATGAGATCCACAGCATATTTATTCGGAAGACTTATTGCCAGTGTCATGATTAGATTTGGTGTCATTCATTGTGGTAACTCATGGCCTCACCCCCATGGACCTCCTCTCCTACCTGACCAGAATAGTGTAACTAAAATAATAAAATTGGACAAAATCAGCAACTATAACAAAAATCCAGCAGCAACAAAAATAACTGTGTGTTTGCAGCGTATGTAGATGGCACTGTATGATTTGATGCATCATTGTAATTGGGTCATAATGACAATTCTGCCTGGAGTGTGTGCACATCAGAAGATTAAAAATCACATAAGCACTAAATTTCACCATATAGATCTATAAATACAATACATAAGAATTGTCTTTCAAAAAGGTTTTTGCGGTTATATCTAACTAGAATATATTTTGTGGTTGTATCCAACTAAAGAATTTTTTAAAAGAATTTTCTGTTGAAATACAATCATTGGGTGCTACCTACCCTTCCTGGTGTGCGAACCCCTTGCACTTCTCCTAGTTATTTCACTGCTTTTTATATCATGGACTTTATTCCCTAGTAAATATATTTAGGGATGTTATCTTTAGCAATGTGATCAGTCAGACTTAATACCCTATTACTATATTAATCATTAAATACCCTCAAAATATTTCAGCTATCAGATACAATATTTTGAGATATAGCATTGTTTAGTTGCATTGACTAATTTGTTTTTTAATGCTCCTTTTAAAGTAACACAAAGAGGGAATGAGAACTTTAAAGGTAATAGAACAAAAACTTTGAAAAGGTTTTAAGCATTTTTTAAAAACTCTTGCATGTTTAGTCATGGTGACAAATGAATGTCAAGTAGCACCGGTTTTAGTTTGAATAAAATGTATCCAATTATAGCATGTTTGGAAACGGTATATTTGGATTCTTTTTGATTTATCATTGCAAAACATTATTTCAGTAAGTGCTTGAGGTTTTAAATTTTGTTAGTAAAACTTTCCCCACTGCCCTCCCCATAGCTGTTTTCATTACATGTTGCTGATAAAACCAAATTAGAACTTCATTGACAGAGAAGTCCAAAGAGGCTGGGAGGTGGCAGCTCTACATTGGAGGAATGGACCAATTACAAGTCTTGCTGGAGAGGAAAGAATGCATTACAGCAAATGCTTCCTTGCAAGATAAGAGCCTCATACAAATGGTTCTGCCTTTGGTCTCCATCATGGGAAAGAAAAAAAATCTACAATGCCCTATGATTCTAGTAATGCCCTCCCAGGTGCAAGATTTATGCAGCCTTTTAAAAAGTTCCCGTTGTTGCTATTGTGTGCTTGTCAATCTTTTCCTCCTTATGGCGACCCTGACACAGGGTTTTATTGAGAAGATTTGTTTAGAGAAGATTTGTCTTCAAGCATTTAATTAAATGGTAAAGCAGTGATAGGCCACTTGTTGATTTCAGAGACACTATCAGCAACATTAACTGCTCATGTGAATTTATATAGATATATCTAGGTAGATGTTATTTGAACACAGTAGGCTGAACATGTTGAACTTTACAAACAAATCTGGAATTAAGTTAATTTTGAAAACTCTTAAATCACTTTCCAATTTTATTTTTTAAAAATAAACACTGAAAAGACCTCAATTGAAAAGATGTGACTTATAAGTGATCTTTTATTTCCTACTTAGATCATGGACCATTATTGCCTACTTGTCTCCTTGTGTCAAAATGCAGCCTATCTCTAAACTCATTAATGAGCAATGATTTGTTTGTTTGTTTATCTAGACAGAAGCCACAAGTTGTGAGATTCTGTCAAGGGCATTGTAAGCTATATATGAGTGCCAACAACAATATGTTGGAATAGTAGGAGATATATGTCAGAAAGCTGTCATTATAGCATACACAGAAAACAGCAACACACAGGAGCAAGCTTTTTTTTTTAAGAGATAATTTAACAGTCATACAGTGCTGGAGTGTTTTACAGTTTTCTGGAATGGCCTTACATAATCCATATGAATGCTAACTGGCGGGTTTTCAAAATAATACAATCTGAATGCTGACTGGCAGATTATCAAAAATGTCTCTGCATTACTTCACGAACGAAGATTCTGAGCAAGGACTCATCCCACACTTTTTACAAGTGTGTTGATGACTAAAAAGGCCAATCTGAGATAAGCAAGTCTGGTTGCAGAAAGCACAGCAGAAAGTCTCCTTGGGTGATGTTGTTTCCAAGTTGCGGTTATTTCTCCGTTGTCATTTCACTTCGAGACCCATTTGGCGTGTCTTCTTGAAAGAGGCCGCAGCATTGTGATAGTGCATCTCCATGCCTCCCGATGTGAGGCCAGGGTGGACCATTTTTGGTGATCAATCTGGCCAAGCCTGAGATGTTGTTTCAGGGAGTCCTTATATCTCTTTTTTGGGGTGCCTCTCTTGCGCTGACCCATGGTGAGTTCACTGTAGAGTAGTATCTTAGGGAGTCGGTGGTCCTCCATCCTAGAGATGTGCCCTGCCCAGCGCAGCTGTGTTTTCAATAGCATGGCCTCAGTGCTGGTGATCACTTCCTGCTCAAGGACAGCAACATTCATCACGTAGTCAGTCCAGTGTACATTTAGGATTGTGCGAAGACAGCACTGATGAAAGCGTTTGAGGAGTCGTAAGTGTTGGCAATAGGTGACCCATGTTTCAGACCCATAGAGGAGAATAGACAGTACGATAGCTCTGTACACACTGATTTTGGTGCTTTGCCTCAGGTGCTTGTTGCTCCAGACTCTTTTGTGAAGCCGTTCGAATGCACTATATGCCTTTGCTAATCTGTGATCTATCTCTTTATCAATCTTGGCATCTGAAGAGATGATACTTCCCAGGTAGGTGACCTGCTGAACGGACTTAAGCACAGATTTGCCTATGCTGACGTGGGGGTGATGATGTTCTTCCTGTGGTGCGGGCTGATAGAGAACTTCCATTTTCTTCAGGCTGACTTCCAGCCGAAACAGCTCTGCAGCTGTTGCAAAGCAGGATGTTAGGCGTTGCAGGGCTGCTTCTGAATGGGCGACAAGAGCAGCAGCATCAGCAAAAAGCAGCTCACGGACTAGAGAGTTTAGAGTCTTAGTGTGAGACCTGAGACGGCTTAAGTTGAACAAGCTACCATCAGTACGATAGCGTATATATATATATGCCGTCTTCTTCTTCGAGTTCTGCCATAATATCAAAAATATTGCAGTAAGAAAATGTTGTCCTGTACTACAATATGAAGCCTTTCTGTTGCCTGCCATTTAAGTATTAAAATAAAATCACCATGAGTGATCAACCGATATGCACCCAAGGCAAGCAATTCCTAATGTATAACTAAAAGATTATCATATCACATTTGTCTTCTTCTCACCATAGGCTTGTCCACATGTAAGCCACCCTGAGTCCCTTCAGGGAGATGGTGGTGGGATACAAAAATAAAGTTGTTATTATTATTATTATTATTCTCATATCAAATAAATAACTCAATAGTAGATGCTCTTCAAAAGTAAAATTGTGCTGACCAAACCTCTTTGCCCCCCAAAGTTATGTTGAGATTCTGTATATACTTTGTATTAAAGCTTTAATTTCATGAATAATAAATTAACTTCCTCTAGATAATGTCTAAACCAGTGGTTCTCAACCTGTGGGTCCCCAGATGTTTTGGCCTTCAATTCCCAGAAATCCTAACAGCTGGTAAACTAGCCAGAATTTCCGGGAGTTGTAGGTCAAAGACCTGGGGACTCACAGGTTGATAACCAGTGGTCTTGCTTGAGTGAGTTTAATAATGAATTATGATTTATTACAACGTAGACATTATAGATTGAGGATCCCTTTTCAGAAATTCCAAAATTGTCCAAAATTGTCCACATGGATGGCTGACATAGTGATGCCTTTGCTTTCTGATGGTTCAGCACTCACTCTGTTTCATGCACAAATTATGAACTATATTGGATATACCATGTCTATGTGTATAAAATACATATATTAAACCAGTGAATCTTGGGGGTGTGTGTATGCATAGACTAATGGTAATTTTATGCAATATTGTTCACATTTTTCTGCATGAAACAGGGTTCATGCTGAACCATCAGAGAGCAAAGGTCAGTCATCCATGTGGACATCCATTTGAACTACAGACAGTCCTTGAGTTCCAAACATCCAACATACAAATGATACATAGTTAAGAACAGGGGTGAGAGAATCTACCCCTCGGAAGAGAAATTCACTCCTGAAAGAGTTATCATGGGAAAAAGGTGTCTTCATTTATCACCAATTCTTGTTTCCACAACAAGCCAAATTTTTCAAAATCCAATTCCCAGAGGGTCAATTCTGCATAGCGGCACAGGCAGCAAAATAAACGCAACAGTGATGTTAACCCTTCCTTATGCTATCCAAAGCTTTGCATTTTGGAAAGAGATGGATAATAATAGGAAAGCTTTTGCAGAACCGGTAATATTAAAAAGGAGCATAAGCCTAGCTGGGGAAGATGGCAATATCAGTAGCAGGAAAGTAGAAAAGTTTAAAACAAAGATATTCTATCTCTTTTATCTCATAATGCTATTGTGAACCATTGTAGGATAGAAAGGGGATACAATCAAATTAATTAAAGGTCTGTCAGTTTTGATAAATTCATATGAGCTATAAAAGAAGCATCACCCTCTTTATTTTGTTTGATTGATTGATAGCTCTAAACTATACTTTCTGTATACTTTCATACCTGTCTTGTATTACATTTTAGTTTGTGATAATTACAACCATTCTTGTCAGAGACATATTGATAAAGAATATTCTTCTAGCAACCATTAATAACTAATATATTATTTTTAGCTTTGTACATGAGAAGAAGACAATTTATAACGAACTGAACAAAGAATTGAGCTCGTTCTTAGAACTGTAATGTAGATTCTAGAAAACTGTAGAGAGAATGAATAATTCAGTAATGTGAAGAAGACAGCACCAGAGAAAACTCATAATTGGGAAAGTGACTCCTAAAGGTTCCGAATGGCAACCGTTGGCCATGAAGATCCCATTGCATTTATTCCTTATCTGCATTACCAATTACTAGTTTGCCTCCAGTTAGAATTCAAGGTACTAATCAACTAAAGATTCATTTACTTAATCCACAAAAAATGTGTAGTTGGATGACAGTTCTGCCACCAAGATCTAGACAACCAAGCCAATTGAAGTGATTCCATAACTGTTTTGAGCAGAATTATAACTTAGTATAATTATTAACAACTGTGATGAAGCTAGCTTCTCAGTGTGTAAAGATAGACACCAGTAACTGTTGCTGACCAGCACATAGTCAGAACATAATGATGGAAGCACTTTTATTTTATTTTGTTCTATGATTTTATTTTATCCTGCCTTTCTCCTGTCATAGGTGTTGGGTATCTTAGGACAAAGGATGCACAGTGGATATCGTGTACTAGTACTACCCTTATACATTTTGCCATCATAAGGATCTTAATCATAAGATTAATCTTAAGGATTCCAAAGCTTATCATAACTCTGATTTTTTTTTTTTAGGAAAAATGTTTTTGTGTTCAAGAAATATTTCATTTTGACAATCTTTTTATTTGACTTTGGGGGCTGAAGAGATAGCACTGATACCAGCTGGCACAGTCACTGTTCTTCCTATTAGCACGCTTTCTGCCAAACTGGCATGCTTGATTTTTAAAATCAGAAGAATTTCAAACATTTGTTAAGGTTACGAGAAGATAAAGCACAATAAGAGTGAAAGAGAAAAATTAAGTTATTCATGCTGATCATGTAGAAACATTACTTTTAGGATATCTGTGGCATAGATTTGCAGGAAAAAAATAAAATCTGATAATTGCATCAAAATAATTCCAAAAGCCAAGCAGTTTTTCTATAAATTAATTTGTATTTACTTATGATGGAATTACATATGTGTGCCCTGTGTGGGAGAATGTGCTATTGCTTAGAGAGGACATATCGGTTAATAATTACTATTCATTTAGGACAATATCACATTAGCATTATATAGCGGGCACTCCTGTTTCCCTCTATTGTGGCTGAAGAATTCTGGGAAATATAGTTTAGGGCAGGGCCTTTGGAATTCTCAGCCAGAGAGGTCCTTGGCTTCCCTAAACTACATTTCTCAGGAATTATTAATTTATTTATTTTGCATATTTGTATCCCGTCCTTCTACCCCCAGAGGGGGACTTAGGGTGGCTTCATAACAGACATTCATTCAATACCAACAACAATAATAAATGATAAAGGACATTAAAACAATTTACTAATGCTTTAAAATTACTAAAGTATTGTTTAAATCACACAGGTTTGAAATTTTAGTCTAGTTCAGTCCATTGTCATTCGCACAAATTGGGTCTCATTCTAAATTGCTGCATCTATTGTTCAAATGCTTGGTCCCATAGCTGGGTTTTGAGTTTCATTCTAAATGATAAGAGGGAGGGGGCCAATCTAATGTCACTGGATAGAGAGTTCGACAGGCAAGGGGCCACCACTGAGAAAGCCCTGTCTCTTCTCTCCACCAGTCACATTTGCAAGGATGGTGGGACCGAGAGCAGGGTCTCTTCCATTAATCTTTGCCATGGTTCATAGCAGGAGATACGTTCAGACAGGTAAACTGGGCCAGAACCGTTCAAGAACTTTATAGGCTAAAGCCAGCACATTGAATCGTGCTTGGTAGCAGATCGACAACCAGTGGAGCTGGCGTAGCAAAGGGGTTGTATGCTCTCTGTATGGCGCTCCAGTGAGCGACCTTGTTGCCATCCGTTGGACTAGTTGGAGCTTCCGAACAGTCTTCAAAGGCAGTCCCATGTAGGGTGCATTATAGCAATTTATTTGGGATATAACTATAGCGTAGACCACGGTGGCCAAGTCTGACTTCCCAAGGTATGGGCACAACTGATGCACAAGAATTCTGCAGGAGGCAGCCACACCATAGGGAAATGGGAGTGCTCATTTTATAATGCTGATGTGATATGGTCCTTAGTTCATCATTTTCTCAGAGGAAGGCATTCTTGCAGACCTTCTACCATCACAGGCTCGCTTGGTGAGGACATGAGAGTCTGCTCAGGGATTACTCCTCCCTTTGATGGAATTTCCTGTATAAGAGTCTAGACTGGTCCCCACCCTGATTTCTTTTTGCTGGTAAGGGAAGATATTTCTTTGTAGCCTGATTGAAGAAATTCACCAAATTCTCCTGTATTTTGGTGTTAATTGTTCGAAGGTTGACTCCAACTCATGGTTACCCTGTCACTAAGAACTCTCCATGTTATCCTATCAACAGCCCTTCTCAGGTTTAGCAGACTCGGGGCCAATGAACAATAGATGTAACCTGTCTATTCTATTTGGAGTAGCCACAAAGATTCTGGGCAACAAATTACAAAAATACAATACAATTGAATAGACTGCAGTATTAAAGCAATGATCAGATCAGTGAAATAAAAGCACTTATAGAAGGGAGCTGGGAAGAATAGCTATGGATAGTTTGACTTATTTTCTTCCTTGCTTTGTATACTTCTGACCGTATCATGTGATGAATTCATGGGTTGTCTTTTTCAAGTGGGTGTTCAGCAATAACAATTGAAAGAATACTTTTAGACCACAATTACTTATAGAAAATCACAATCTGCTAGACATACAGCTTGCTAATTGGTTTCTTAAAGGGGTGGGATGGAGGGAGATACAAGCACTGAAAATAAACCTTAATGGGCACTTGTTTGCAGCTTGGTGTAAACAACTGTATTCAAATACATTCTGGTTTTTAACCCAAGAGAAAAAAACGTATTGACATTAAAGAGAATAAACTTTATCTCTCAGTAGAGATCTGGAGACGTGGGTAAAACACTGGTAAAAAGGCAACAGGTTGCTAGTGTTATTCCAAGGCCTAAAATAGAAAAAAATGGAAATGTTGAAATATTTTCTGGGGAAGGGGGAAGAGAGAACCTCTTATGAAATGTTTTATCTTTCTGATGGATGAGTGAAACCCATAAAGCAGTATTTAAAAATAATACTTAGTGCCAGTTTCTGCAGCTGCACATTTTTAGTATCCAAAAATAGTAATGTTATCTTTTATTATGCAAAAATCCTATAAAGAAAAAGAAAGAAAAACACAGAACAATAAGGGTACAAATGCAATAGCAAAGAAAAGACTTGATAACTTTAACTTTGATGAAAAGCATCCAACTCCCACAAAAGCCCAAACTATGGAAAGGATTATTAGGTTCTCACCCACTAAACTAGAAGTGAGACATTGATCTTTCCAATCTTGCAGTGTAAGACTTTCAGCAACAGAAAAGGCCATGGAGAATCCATTTCCACTAACTACCACTTAACTTCCAAGAAATTGGCAAATAGCTTTAAAGCCCATGAGCAAAATTCAAAAGATTGTTCCAGGAAAACATTTTTACAAGTAGTGCTCTCCCAACCAAAATACCCAGATCATGTGCTTAAAAAGATGTGTGAAGTGGGCAACAGTAGTAGTGATCAACAGACTTATTGAAGACACACTGTGACATCTGATATATTTCAAACAACACTGGCCAGCACACATTTTGGTGCCTCAGTTTTTAGTCCTGTTTCTGGGTATATTTGACCCGCTGATTCCAAAAATGTCACCTGTTTTCCCCTATCAGCCCTCGTTTTTGAAATACAAAACATATATCACCTACCAGTCACCATCTGCTCACCCATAGAAAACCATATCTAAAAATCTACAGCTGATGCCTATGCAATTTTTTGAATCAGGGCCCCAAATAATCCCAGTACCAGACCTAAGACACCAAGAAAAACTAAGACACAAAGACTTTTTTTATTGCGCTGTGTAATTATATCACAGCTTAAGAGCCATAGATGGAGCTGATATGGAAGCCAAACCTCTTATTCATTGATTAGAACAAAAAAGGACAGCAGAATTCGTTATTTCATTTTGCCAAAATTATATTTATTAACAAAAAGAAATAATAAAAAATAACCTTTTTATGTGTCGATTCAGTAAGCATTTCCAAGAATGAAGAAGACATCAACGCTGTAAAATCTTCAGTAGCTCACAATTTTTAAAAAATTGACTAATTGTTATAAAGACCAATCAATTGATTCAATGTGAAAATTGCTCTAATCATACATTCATACATTTCCAATGTTCCAGATCTCTAAGGATTAGAGATTATGAATATGTGGGGGACCAAATACAACTAGATATTATGGACATCGTAAGAAGCAAAAAGACATGGTCAGACAAACAGAAGAAAATTAAAGAAATTTGGGCTCCATTTAAAAGATGGTTACAGGTTGTTAAACCAGATGATGAAAGCTGGAAGAAAAAAATTGAAAGAATCGAAAGAAGGCTCATGTAACAGAGAAAAAAGGACTTCACTGTCAACAGGGAAGAGGGAGGGGTGGGAGGGGGGAGGGAGAAGGGGATGAAAAAGGACAAAAAGGCATGGTAATTGTGGTTATGTATAGTTGTTTATAATAAAAACATTTTTTTAAAGTAAAAAAAAATAAAAAAAATAAAAACAGATCTCTAAGGATTACTGGTAATTTGGTGTGTTAAAAATGGACCACATTATATCATGCTGCAAAGTCCTCTAAATGCAGGAAAATGTGATTTAAGGGGTGGGGACTAAAGCCTGTTCTGACACTTGTGGAACCTAGTGCAATCTACTTAGGCTGGATCTACACGCAGGCCCGAATTACACATAGGACCAACCTAGGCCATGGCCTAGGGGCACAAGCCGAGTGGGGCGCAGATCACAGACCAAAAAAAATGTTATAATTTTTTTTAAAAAATCGTTGCCGCGATTGGCTCCTGCCGCCTGGTACCCAAAAGGAGGTGGAGCCAAGGCAGCGCTTGTGCTCACCACATCAGCCTCAGCCCATCCATCTACGCTGCTGCTTCTCAGCCAGATCTTCTGCACCTGGGATGAGGGGGCACCTGGCCTGGCTCAGAGCGGCTTCCTTCGCAGGCTGCTGAGGGAAGAGGAGGCCGCGGGAAAGAAGGGCGGTGTGCGGCGTGGAGGCCCGGAGGGGATCCTGAGGCGGAGGAAGGCCCCGACTCTCTGTAGCCACTGGGCCATGAGCCGCATGTGGGGCCGCCTCTGAAGCCTCTGGCCCGGATGAAAAGCATGCTCTGGACCCAGCCCGGCTTTCCCAGTCCCTTTGAGCCTTGGTTCTGCAGCACTCGCTCGCCCTCCTCTGCCTCCTTCCCGAGGGGTAACAAACTCGCTCCCCACCACACAAAGGGGCCCGTTCCCTTCTCTTCAGTGACAGCGTGCATGCACCTTTCCCCTCAGCCCCATTGGCACATGACGGGAAGGATGTGGCGTTGCGAGGCGGGGAGAGAGAGGGGTGTGTGGTAGAGGTTGGCTTAAAGAGGAGGCGTAATTCCAAAGTGTGGCCTAGGGCACAAAAAGCTGTTAATCCAGGCCTGTCTACACGGCCCTACATCCCAGGATCTGATCCCTGATTATCTGTTATCCCAGATAGTCTGAATTAGCCTGTTAGAACTGGGTCTTTCAGAAAGCCCCGGATCTGATGGGCTATCTAATTAATTCAGAACAAAGCAGGGTTTTCCTGCTTTGTCTCAAATCAATTCGCTTTTTCTGGAGGCGTCATTTGGATGCCTCTGGCAAAAGCGCGAGAATTCATGCATTTTGGACCCTGTTTGGATGGGCCCCTAGACAAGAAATTGTAACAGTCAGAACAAGTCAAGAAACAGGCCTAATGATGTATAAGATCAGAAAAGTTAAATCTGTTTTATTAAATGGGAAGTGTATCTCCTTAAGAGAAATCCACGGCAGTTAGGAACCCCACATACATTTCTGGAAAAAGGTATTTGTTCTTTTAATTAAAAATATTTACACATTATATAAAGGAGAATTCCACATACACAAAACCAAACCACAGCAAAATGTTCATTTTGAATGTGTTGACTTACTTTCGTAAGGGTGCCTGTATATCTAAATACAAATGTAATATCTAATAAGTCTGCCTATTCTTTAATTAGAAATTGGTGTGTGTGTGTGTGTGTGTGTAAAATTCATCTTTGCTACAGAGATTTGGTCTGGTTTTGCTTAAATTTTTTTGAACTAGTTTAATATTATTTATTCACTTCCAAGATCTTGAAGACTGTTTAATTCCATTTTTCTGAATCATTTCCCCAAGTAAAAACAGGATCAACATTTTTCTCTTCCTATATTTGAATTATATTTTGAAACTTTGGCCTGTGCCTTTGGAAAAAACAGTAATATTAACAACTCTGTGCATAATCTTTTTAGATTTGAAAATTATTTTAATAAAATAATCTTTTATTCTTTACTGCTGAACCACAATGTTCCATTTTTGTATTGGAGATTTTAAAGGTTTGTCTAGTCATTTGGTTAAGCAGTAAAAAACAGAGCTAATGCCTGTGGAAGATTATGGAGTGCCTTTGCTGATGGGCAGTTCTGGTTGTGCCCAGATGCTGTTACTTATCTTGGCATGTAATTCCCAGTGGCATTTCTTGTAATGTTATAGGTGAGGGTATTGGTGCTGCATTTGATTTGATTAATAAACTGTATTAGATCTTAATGTGGGAAAAGTTCTTCAAAATATTGCCAAGAGAATTTCATTTAGATCAGGGCAATTAAAGCAATTGACTTATATAGCCAAGAAAAAGGTTTGATTTGAATTATTTGTTTCACTCCCGTTTCCAACTTCCTAATTCTTGCGTTACCTAAGTTATTCATTCTAACTGGTTTCTATAAGTAATAATATATACTGTATCTCTTTGAGATTAAGTGAAACCATTATACTAACAAGTCTAATCTATAACATATATTTGGTTACCCTTTGGATATAGAACTCATATCTGTTTATGATGGTCTAAGATTTAAACTTAATCATTTATTTGAAACGTAAAACCCTTCCTGGATCTAAAATGCATGGAATGAAAATATTATGTATGAATTTCTGCAGTGAGTTGGCCAGAAACCTGCGTAGGTTACAACTCCCACACTAATCTATTGTATTAATTTGAAAGGTCTGGAAATGTCTAATATTGGTTAATAACTGGGCAAAATATTGTTTCTCCATAAGAGGAAAGTAAATGTCTATACTCATTAATTGTCTAAATATTCATAATTTATGCAGCAGCAAATACAGTACTTGGCTTGTTATATCTGTCTTTTGTCTAACTACCCATCTATCTAACATAAGAATATTCTGTATGTTAGCCACTTTTTAAATGATACCCTGATGCTCATGCCTAGAATATTTTATGAAATAGAGGATAGCATGCTCAAATTCAGTGTTTCTGTTCATGGATTATTTTGAATGATTTCATAATTCATTATTATTTATTATAAAATTATTTAAATAGCAGCAAACATACTAGGAAACAAGATTCTGATATAAAGGGATAGTATATACCTGAAAACAGAAGGAAAAATCCATTTTTTCAGAGAAAATACAATATATTGGTTGAAACAACTTAAAACTAAGAAAGTTAAAACTTAGAGACTTATTGGAGTATTACATGGGACATAAAGCCATTGAAAGGTGCCATTGTGTCCAAATTGGTAGGGCTATCTTTATTCCAGTCCATTGTCCTGTGATTTCACCAAGCACTTGACACAACAGTTACCTTTGTCTGCCTTTTTGTTCACTGCAGAATCTGAACAATCTGCAGTGTCCTTTTAAAGAAAAGACAACTAGTTGTGGTGCATATAAACTCAAACAAATAATTTCATAACAACATAGCCTTCAATCCTGGTCCAAAATTTAAAAAAAACCTGAATAACAAAACACACTGGTTTAATTCAGACAAGCTTGTTGAGAACATCACAGATCCTCTGGCTCTTTCTGCCACTTTGAGTTGTTTTCCATCAAAGGGTGTTGACTTAACTGAAACACCCTTTTATTCCAGCATTGTATATGACGTGACTTCAGCATCCAATAATTTTGCTATCCACGAGGGGTGTGTGTGGACTGTCCTGGAATCATCCCTCAGTGAATGCCAGGACCCCACTATAAAAACAAACCATAGTTTGCTACGAGTTTGCTCGTATTATGTTTGAAATTATGTAGAATCTGTATTAAAAAGACATAGGTTTTAAAGACCTAAATTCACTATAACAGAGTGCACATCTCCACTTGTACAGGTCCATACAGCATTGTGCAAGCACCTTTTGTAAGTTTACTCTGAAATATCCATCGTAGTCTTGCAACCACAAAAACAAACAGCCCTTTACTCCCTGCAGCTCAAAATGTCCAAAGTTTTCTGATTTTCCAGCTCTTGGCCGTATACTCTTACAAGCTTCGAAGTTGCAGAGGTCAGGGCTGCAATGTCTTTGCCTGCATGGAATGAATCAGTCCATGCCCTGGGTGTTCAATTACCTTTATGAAATAGCTACTTCATGATTCTGTTGGTGTTTTCTGATCTGCACATGCACAATTCATAGCTTATTGCTTCATGTCTAACAACATTGTTTCTGTGGGTTAAGGCATCTGATTTCTCCTGCTTTGACACGCATCTACCCTTTAAAATGGATGTAATTGACTCTTTTTTTTTCCCAAAAACGCTTGACCATTATTCTATTGATTGGCACTTGGATTTAGAATAGAAGCAACATTTTCTGTACAGCATTTGTCAGAGCCAAAACTGGGATAAATAGGCTCATAAATTTCATACCTTTCTTACTCCTTGAGTTGTGTTATCTCATTGGAGAATGTACAAATGGGAGAGGGAAGAGTAACATCAAGGTAGTCATTATGTTACTCTTGGGGAAAGCGAAAATTGTAACAAATAAATGATGTGTATTACATGAAATGTAGCATATTTCTTAATTATTGCACAGTTTTACAAAGTGCAAGTCATTAGGAACTCATTAACCCTCCCCTCAGTATCCCTAGCTCATAACGATTAAAATCATTACTTCTTACAGGTTACATATCAGTCTGCCAGTATTTTGTATGCTCTTTTAATGGTCATTTGGGACAGGAAAAGAGCAAACCATTTGGAGTTTGTTTCTCCAATACATGTTATCATAGAGCAAAATGTTATATACCTTGAAATGAATTATTATAAAAATAATTTGGTAAAAACGTGGATGTTCCACTGTGCTTTTGATTAGACGATTCCACAGAAAGGTTTGGCTCCCAGCTTTTGACCGAATACCCAGCTCCGGCAGTTTACTACTGTTCCCTGCCCAGAGATATAGTGTTCCATCTGATATTGCCTTTATCCCTGACTTTTGTCATCTGGTACTTGCACTTTATCTATCAGCCCTATCTGTCTTCTCAACTGAGTGTATTGACCCGCCCACCCGGGCTCAGAATTGTTTTTCTATTTCAGATTACAGTGTTCCCTTGCTACTTCGCGGTTCGATTATTGTGGACTTGCTGTTTTGCGGATATAAAAAAATATTAATTTAAAATATATATAACATGGTATTTTTGCTGTTTTGTGGGGTTTTGCTGCCACCGCTCTCCAAGGCGCTATCCCTACTCAGTCCTCCCTCCCTCCAGCCTTGAAGGGCCTTTCCTTCCTTTCCTTCATTTATTTTAAGTTTATAAAGACTTAAAATAGTGTATAACTACTAAAATAATGTATAAATATTAAAATAACTAGAGCATCTCTACATCACGGTTTTTCACTTATTGCGGGAGGTCCTGGAAAGTAACCCCAGCAATAAGTGAGGGAACACTGTACTGTTGCTCAATGGTTGTTTTAAATTGTGTTATACTGGTATTTATTTGATTATGTTGTTGTTTTATGAATTTTAATGTTTTATATCTTAACCATGTTGATTGGGCTTGTCCCCATGTAAGCTGTCTCGAGTCCCTTTGGGGAGATGGAGATGGGGGTACAAATATAAAGTTGTTGTTGTTATTGTTATTTTGCTATTTTCTATACTACACAGTCCATCAGTCTAATGGGCAGTGTATACATGCACAGTTCAGGGATATACCCTGCATTGTTTATAACTCTTTGGAATATTTATAATCAGTAATAATGAATAGGGTGTATATGCATTAGAGAATGCTGTATGAGCTGTATTTATGCTCCCAGTAAAATCAAATGAGCCAATATTCCCATCTTAGATGGTTTTCAAATATAATGTCCAAGATATTTTCTACATCCGAGAGTGAAAATGTGACTTTAGCTTCCCACTCTGTCTCATAGACTGTACTAATTTTGCTATAATTATTGCTGATGTTGTTCTTAATTACAATAAATGGAATAATCAACCACTACTGAAAATTATGAATAATTAGTTTGACATTACTAAGGCTAGTACTAGCAAGACTAAAGTAGTTTGAGCCTTACTGATTTGTAATTTGAATGAAAGCAGAGGCTCTCTTGACTATAGAATTGCTATGAAATTGATCCATTGGGCCTATCCAGAAATGCAAGATGAAAGCAAGACTTTCCTTCAAGCTTTGGTTGCTAAGAGCAACTGGAACTGATTCCAGAAGATAAATACTCTACCTACTTAGAGTTTAGCACTTACTTTGTGAGCTAAATAAAGAACTAAATTATAGAGAAGGAAGTTGCTTAAATTTGAAATATCAAGGCAGCAAAACCTAAAATTATTAACATCACTGAATTTAGAAATGGCTTTTAAGTGCAGTGATTACAGTTGGTGGATTATTGCTTTGGCCATATTTATGGCCCCTCCACCATTACAGTTGTATGGATTAGGTGACCTTTGGGACCTCCTTTGATGCTAAATTGATCAGTGCTACACATTACAGCACATTCTCTTTGGATAAAAGAATGTCTATTTCTAATTACTCCTAAAATTGTTTTAAAGGGTTACAGAATGATTAAAGATCAGTTGCTACCTTTAATAGTTGAATTCAGAATAAAATTACTGGCCATACAATAATGGTCAGTTCATTCAGAGAATGATATTTTACATTGAATGTTATTTGAAGTCTCCAGATTTAGCAAAGATAAAGGCAGCTGGAATCGTAAACAGGCATCTGTTTACGAACCCAGGTGATCTCTCCAATCATCTGGAGACACCTTACTCTCTCTCCCACCGGCCTCACAGGCACAGTTGGTGGGGACGAGGGAGAAGGCCTTCTCTGTAGTGACGCCCCGACTCTGGAATGCGCTCCCCAAGTATATCAGACAAGCCCCCACTTTGGCAGTCTTTAGGAGTAGCGTGAAGACATGGCTGTTCCAATGTGCCTTCCTTGAATAAAGTAAATGACGCCCTGCTGTGTTCAATCAAATGTCCTCAGAAGCACTTTAATTACCTGTTGGGTGTCTGCCCCATATTGTCCTTGAAGCCTTCCTGCTATATGCAAACTACCTCTGTCTGCACCCTGTGTTTATTTATTTTAAAATTTTAACATTCACATTTGGCCTGCCCAAAATGTTTTTAAATTGTCTGTTACTGCTTGTGTTTGAATTTTATTGATTGTATTGTTTTTATATTTGCGATTGTTTTGTTATTATGTATTATTGGGCTTGGCCTCATGTAAGCTGCCCTGAGTCCCCTTCGGGAGATGGGTGCAGGGTATAAATAAAGTTAATAAATAATTAATAAATAAGTGGTAGTTGGACATTTTCATCACATGTGAAGCATTTAATTCAAAATTATGAAAGCAAAGTTATGAATGTGATACTATTACACGTCGACTAGTGCACGTGTGCTTGGGATGTACATGTGTATTTGTATATCCAGTTACATGGAGCAGATCAGTCATGCAAGATTTCCACTCAACCCAAGGGTTGCATTACACAATCAAAAATACGTCCACATGAAACATGAACAACTGGGAGTGGGAGGAATAAAATTACAGAGGTTATTTTTCGTTTTCATTTTTGAAAATCATTTGTGTATAAGTCACCCTTATGTATAAGTCAAGGGCAAGTTTTGTGGGCAAAATATGGACTTTGACATGATTTGTGGGTAAGTCGAGGATCATTCTATGAAAAGGGGAAAGTGTTGATTCTGTCTTGGGGGCCAGCTGTCACTGGCTGCCACTGATCTTTCCCTGCTCAATCATTCAAAAACACCTTTTTCCATTCTATTCAGAGAAAGAGATTGCTTCTCTTTAAATAAAAGTTAAGGTATAGTTTACTTTTATCAGCCAAGGAACCATCCCCTTTTGTGACAGGTTAGGCCCCTTCTACCTACCCCATATCCCAGGATCTCATCCCAGATTATCTGTTTTAAACTGGATTATAACTGCATGTTTTAAACTGGATTATAACTGGGAAAAGAAGATAATCTGATAAAACTGATAAAAATAGGAGCACAAGCAGCTAAATATCTTTTGACCAAAAACAGGCAATAGCGACCACATTGTCTGTAGCCTCAAACAATTTCCCTCTGTACATGAGGCAGGGCATTGCAGACAAGCATACAGTTGAGGAGTTGTCTGTTCTGCTCCACAGTCACACAAAGTGGCAGATTATTTTAGGTAGTGCCATTTTGCCAGCTTGTGTTTTGATCTCCCCACTCCACTTCTGAGTCTGTTCGGGGACTTCCATTTGGGATCAGATCCTGTGATATAGGGGCAGCATGGAAGGGGCCTTAGTCTGTCCCAGGAGAACCTGACATAAGCACCAACCATCTGTGAGATTGTCATTTACAATCATGTTCTTTGAACTTTAGCATGAAGAGCTATATTTTCTAAACACATCTTAGTCTTTGTAATGAAATATGTGGAATGTTTCATACACATTTTCTCCAACATGTGTGTTTTAGGTATTTTGCTATTGTGTAAAATAACACACAAGTGAAGCAGCATTGCTTCATGGCAGATTGCTGATTCCTACTATGTAATAAAGGAAGAGAAGAGATGAAAATATAGGCATAGTGAGAAAAACTAACATAAATATCTCAAAATACAACTCTTCACCATTTACAAGGTAGCAACATTTAGAGGGAGCCAACTGCTACCTGCAATATGCACATGAAATAAACTGTGACAGCAGGATGATAATAAAGAAGCTGGAATTTGTGCCAGTCCAGTTTCTCATTTATTAACTAATATGGAACTGTATTATTAAAAGAAAAGTCACAATTCTTTTTTAAAAGCACAGATCCAGTGCTGATTGGTATGGATAAAAGGGGCTCCTGATAATTGAGTTGCTGTGAGTTTTCCGAGCTATATGGCCATGTTCCAGAAGTATTATCTTCTGATGTTTCTCCTGCATCTATGGCAGGCATCCTCAGAGGTTGTGAGGTCTGTTGAAAACTAGGCAAGAGAAGCTTATATATCTGTGGAAAGTTCAGGGTGGGAGAAAGAACTCTTGTCTATTTGAGGCAAGTGTTAATGTAACAATTGGCCACCTCGATTAGCATTGCAGATTCAAGGACTGGCTGCTTACTGCCTGGGGGGATCCTTTGTTAGAAGGTGTTAGCTGGCCCTGACTGTTTTCTGTATGCAATTCTCCTGTTTTCTGAGTCTTGTTCTTTATTTACTGTCCCGATTTTAGAGGGTTTTTAAAAATACTGGTAACCAGATTTTGTTCATTTCCATTATTTCTACTTGCCTCCTACCAATCTTTCAAGGGTTTTTCCAATAACACTAAAGCTAATGATCTGGTAACAAAAAGTTAAATGATATAATTAAACAAGGTATGTTAAATCTCCATTAATTTTTAAAACTGTAAAACTTTTTAGAACATGGCAACACACACGGCACACTCATTCACACCATAGTAATAATTCCCCAAAGCTATGTAATAATTAAACATCTGTTTAAATTTTAAAAAGTATTTACTACCAGTGAAAGGAAACCAAAGCAAATGTGGGACAGCAGAGAGCATTGCCAGGCTCTGTTCCTTCCCATTGGGATCCCTGTATCTGTTTTCCCACGTTGTTTTCCTCTTCAAATCCGTCCTCCTCCACTTCCTCCAGGAGCATTCTTTGCTCCATTTCCTCTCTGCTACTGAAATGGAGCCCCACGGAGTCCTGCTGGAAGTTGTCCTGCATCATGTGATGGGATTCGTGGAGCTCCGTTCTGGCTATGGAGAGAAGCAGGGATGAGGTCGTAAGAGGGAACCAGCCTTACCTATGGAAGGGAGTTCTGCAGCTTGGGAGCAGCCATGAGGAAAGCTTTCTCTTGTCTACTTACCAACCATGACCAAAAGAGAGCTCTTCCCCAACGATCCCTTATAGTAAGATGATGTTTCAGATAGCCTGGACCTGAGCCACTTGTGAATGCTAGCAAATACTATTTATAAGCGAGTGCACACATCAGAAGTCTGTCCGAGAAGGTGAGTGGGAATCAGTTAATAGTGGTTTGAAATGTACCTTTTTAATTTTCTTCATAGGTCCAGTCTTCTTCATTTCTACTTTGAACATCTACTTATATGATCTGAAGTAAATGGCCTAAGCATCATGGTCAGTGTTGGTAATATCACATCAACTCTGGAAATCCACTGAAACCTGGAGCCCGAGGACAAAGGTCCAGGTGAGTACTCTTTTTAGTATATTGTGGTATTTCACAAAGTGTTCATCTGATTTTGAACCTAAGAGAAATAAGACTTTGCAAAATGACACAATATACTAAAAAATATTTTTAAAAAGTAGCAACCCTTCCCCTGCTCCCAACCCCACATTTCTTGAATTGTCCCAACTCAGCATAGACTGACTGCATGCTCCAGTGGACTTCCGTAGTTGTTGTGAAATCACCAGTATGGCGTAAGTAACACTTCTCAGATACAATTAAGACGGTGCATGCCCTCATCAAAGATATCACACCCAGAGGTGGACAGTTGTGGTCAGGATGGGAGCCACTTTTTCTCCCTGTAACCAAAATTAGTCAAAATGAAAATCAGCCAAGAAGAGAGCCAGGAGTGCCTGGAAGTTATTTCTCATTAACACTTCTATTTGGCTTTGGGGTTGTTGGGTTTTTGGGGTTGGGGGGGGGTTGCACTTCAGAATTGTATGTAAAATGCAGGGGGGGGGATTATTTGGATGTATAACATGAGTCCAGACAGTATGTGGAATCATTTTATGGAGATATATATATATATAGATATATGGATATGGATATTTGGATTGCATGCTCTATTTGGGGCTGCCTTTGAAGAGGGTTCAGAAACTTTGGCTGGTCCAAAGAGCTAGGCCAGATTGCTAATTGGGGATGGCTAAAGAGATCACACAACTCCCCAGTTCCAATAGCTCCCTGCACCAGCTACTGGCCCCCAGTTTGTTTTCAGGCACAATTCAAAGTACTGGTCATGTCCTATAAAGCCCTATATGGCTTATGTCCAAGCTATTTGGCAGTTCATATCTTCAATGTACAAACTTGCTTGGGCTCTGAGAGGCCCTTCTCTCAGTCCCACCAACATTGCAATCATGGTTGATGTTGATATGAAAGAGAACCTTCCCATTGGATGCCCCTCGATTCTGGAACTCCTTGTTGGCCATCCAGTGACAGGCTCTGAAGCTTATCAGACAGCAGTATTGAGAGGCATTGCTAAGTTGAGTAAAGAGAGGAATCGGGAGCTGGTCGTACCTTTCAGTCCTACCTCGCTCATTTTCATTTGTTCTCTTCTCATCAGACTTTTAGTGCTTCCTCATAGGCGTTCACCATCTTTCTCATCATTAGGCAATGAGTCTCTGCCCCTAGCTTTTTTCCTTCATGCAAATCTGTCAGAATCTCTTTCCATGGGATACAATAGTTCTGCATCTAAACCCATTAGACCCTTGACACAGGGATGCTGTTTTCAGCCTTTGCTTTCCATGGGATGCAATAGACAAGATTAAACTTCTCATGGGATCATTCCCCCTTAAACCTCTACACTAAAGGAATCAGGCACATTTTAGAACACTTCTTTCAATGGGGCCTACGCCAGCTTTAAATGGAAACAGAAGGACCATTAGCAAACTGCCCACATTGAAACTTCACAAAGTAATTGGACAAATCCAACACTTCCCATTCTAAGGAAAATACCTGTTTTTCAGTGTTTCTATGCACAGGGAGAGGAATGGATTTCTGCCAGTCTCTCTTTTCTAAGCGCTGTGGAGACTGAGTACCACAAGCAATTACTGGAAGAAATTCTGCATCATTTGATGGGGTCCATGGGAATCCATCTTTGAAGTGTGGAAAAATCTGGTAGAAATGGATAGAAAAACTTCCACATCATACATTTTTGTTTTATTTCAAAGCTTTTAGGAGAGGATTTGGGAAGGAGATGGGTTCCTACTTCACTTCTCTCGGCCCATGGGGACTGAAGAAAGAAATTGGGCTGTGGGGACAGACTACTGGGTAGTCCAAGCCTACCTAGTAGTCTGTCCCCACAGGGCTTTCGGGAAGGCCCAGATCTAGTAGAGTATCTAAATAATTCGTGGCAAAACAGGGTTTTCCTAATTTGTCACAAATTATTCCTCTTATACCGGAAGCATCATTTGGATGCCTACAGTAAAAGCACAAGAGCTCACACATTTTGGGCCCTATCTGGATGGTTATTTCTGTTGTTAGTATCTATACCTGAACTATCTTGCTTGTCCTGTCATGACAAAAGGACATTGCCATAAGTAAATTTTCTTCTGTTACTCCCCCAAATTTACATTTATGTAGCTTATGATAATGGGATTCTGGAAAAAAGAGTTCACAACAAAGGAGCAATGCTAAATGCTGATGTTAATGAACCCCCCTCCATATGTGAGGTCTTCCTCATTTGTCACTCCTCCTTTGAAAAGAGCCTGAGTGTGTACCTTCACATCATAACCCTCCTCAGTATGCTCTTGGGAGCTCAGGGACCCCTTTACAGTACTAGCTAAAAGAGACATAATCAAGTTTAAATCAAAAACAAAAACAACAACAGGTTTTATTGGTATGGTAAACATCAGTCTAACACAAGAACTGGGGTACACTGGAACCCAACATTATTGGTTTAACTTCGATTTAGGGCTCACTGGTTTTCATGTTTAAATGCCACAAATTTCTATAAAACATATTCATTATCAACCTATGAAATATTTTCAAATGACAACTGAACATTTGAACTATTAAACATCTAGACCTTTGTATTTTTCACCCTTTTATTAGCACTTTCCTAGTGGTCACCAAAAATGCAGTAGCCATGCTGACTGGTGAATTCTGGGAGCTGTAGTGTGAAAAATAAATTTTCTAGTGTCTGGCACAGATTACAAATGGGCATTGCATGCTTTTAGCAATGAAAAAGCTTGTAATTATGGCACCTCTGCCATGTTTTTTTTAAGTCCTCTTTTCTAGGGCAGACATGACATATTTCCCCTTCCTTTGAGTTCGACTCAGTATCTGAGACATGAACAATCACCTCCCTTGAGGGTCCTCGCATGAATAAATTCTTCATCTTTCTAACTGGAGCTGGTCTCAATATCAGATTAGTCACTGCCTCTTTGTGCAGCCACATCAGATATGCCTTCTGGTTCATGGTCGCTGTCCTTATCACTGAATTTCAAGATTTCACTTTCTAAATCTTCAGGCACATCCAGACAGATGGCTCCTAGTATCACCAATCAAACGGCATTTTGCAACTAGTCTAGTTTTCCCTTCTTTAATGGATTTTTTTGAGATAAGAAAAAAGACAGAAGAATTAGTCTGACTGTTACAAATTGAAAACAGGAGCATCTCCTTCCCTGTCCAATTCTCTGAATGAGGCATGATGCAACTTTAGAAAACATTTCCTGTCTAAAAACATTTCTTTTATCAGAGATTTTCTGAACTTCCCTGAAGAAGTCTGATTTGTTGCTATATTTCAGCCAGCATAAAGTGAATTTAGAATCAGTGTGTATGGATCAGTGGTGAGTCTTGAGAGCACTGTATAGATGTGTATCTGTTTGTTTCATTAGCTCCCCCGGTGGCACAATGGGTTAAATCTTTCTGCCAGCAGGACTGAAGACAGGTTCGAATATGGGGAGAGCGCGGATTAGCTCCCTCTGTCAGCTCCAGCTCCCCATTCGGGAACATAAGAGAAGCCTCCCACAAGGATGGTAAAACATCTGGGTGTCCTTTGGGCAACATCCTTGTAGATGGCCAATTCTCTCACACCAGAAGCAACTTGCAGTTTGTCATAAGAACATAAGAACATAAGAACATAAGAAGAGCCATGCTGAATCGGGCCTCAGCCCATCTAGTCCAGCATTCTGTGTCACACAGTGGCCCACTAGTTGTACATGGGGATCTCTAGCAGAAAGGAGGGCAAAACCCTCACCTGCTCCCAACCCCCACAACCAGTACCCGGGGAAATCCTGCCTGCCTCAATCAACACAGAGGTGGCACTTGGATGTCCATTTCAGTAACTACTGATTCCCTTGGTATCCATGAATCTGTCTAATCCTGCCTTGAAGCTGTCCAGGCTGACAGCTGTCACAACCTCTTCTGGAAGTAAATTCCATAACCCAATGACCCTCTGGGTGAAGAAATATTTCCCTTTATTAGTCCTAACTTTCCTACCTTGGAGCTTTAGGGAGTGACCCCTAGTCCTAGTGTTGTGTGACAGAGAAAATATTTTTCTTTATTCACCTTTTCTATCCCATGCATGATTTTATACACTTCGATCAAGTCACCTCTTAGACGCCGTCTTTCAAGGCTGAAAAGACCAAGGCGTTGCAACCTGATTTCATAAGGGAGCTGCTCCATCCCTTGGATCATTTTTGTTGCCCTTCTTTGTACCTTTTTCCAGTTCCGTTATATCCTTCTTGAGGTGCAGTGACCAGAATTGTACACAGTACTCCAGATGTGGCCTCACCATAGATTTGTAGAGAGGCAATACAACATTTGCCGACCTATTTTCGATTCCCTTCCTGATCATGCCAAGCATAGAATTTGCTTTTTTTCACTGCTGCAGCGCACTGGGTTGACATCTTCATTGAGCTGTCCACCAAAACCCCAAGATCCCTTTCCTGGTTTGTCTCAGAAAGCTTTGATCCCATCAGTTGATAAGTGTATTTGGGGTTCTTTGCCCCAATGTGCATGATTTTACACTTGTTTAGGTTAAAATGCATTTGCCATTTTGTTGCCCATTCACTCAATTTCGAGAGATCTTTCTGGAGCTCTTTACAATCAGTTTCATTTTTAACTACCCTGAACAGTTTAGTGTCATCTGCAAACTTTGCTACCTCACAATTTACTTCTACATCCAGATCATTTATGAATAAATTAAAAGTAACGGTCCTAAAACTGAACCTTGGGGTACGCCACTTCTCACCTCTTTCCATCCAGAGAAGTGTCCATTTATTACCACCCTTTGTTTCCTACAGTTTAGCCAGGTTCCAATCCAGGACAAGACCTGTCCCTGATTCCATGGCTGAAGAGCTTATTTAGGAGCCTTTGGTGAGGGACTTTGTCAAAAGCCTTTTGAAAGTCAAGGTAAACAATATCGACTGGGTCCCCCTTTATCTGTGTGTTTATTTACACCCTCAAAGAATTCTATCAAGTTAGTAAGACATGATTTGCCTTTGCAGAAACCATGTTGATTTTCCTTCAGCAATGCCTGCTCTTCTATGTGCTTAGTAATTTTTTCTTTAATAATGGTTTCCATCACTTTGCCTGGAACTGAGGTTAGACTAACTGGCCTATAATTTCCTGGATCACCCCTGGATCCTTTCTTGAAGATCGGTGTTACATTTGCCTCCCTCCAGTCCTCGGGTACAGTGCCTGATCTTAGAGAAAGGTTATATATTTTGGCTAGAATTTCAGCAATTTCACACTTGAGTTCCTTAAGAACTCTGGGGTGGATGCCATCTGGACCTGGTGATTTGTTGACATTTAGTTTAGTAAGGCATGTGAGAACATCCTCCTTGTTTATCTCTATCTGGTTTAATTCATTTAATTCCCTCCCTGAAAAAACTGACTCAGCTGCAGGCATATGTTGTCTGTCCTCCTGTGTGAAAACGGAGGCAAAGAAGTCATTTAGCCGCTCAGCAATCTCCTTGTCTTCACTTATTGTCCCTTTCTTACCATTTTCGTCAAGTGGCCCAACTGCTTTTCTAGTTGGGTTTCTGCTTCTGATGTACTTAAAGAAGTTTTTGCTATTTTTTAAAATATTCTTTGCTATATGTGCCTCAAAATCTCTCTTGGCTTTCCTGGCGGTTGCTTTGCATTTAGTTTGCCAGAGCTTGTGTTCCTTTCTGTTCTCCTCAGTAGGAAGAGCCTTCCATTTCTTAAATGAGTTTTTCTTCTTTCCAATCACATCTTTTACTTCATTTGTAAGCCATACCGATGTCCTCTTGGACTTTCCCGGCCTCTTTCTTATTTTAGGAATGCATTTTAGTTCGGCTTATTTTAAAGTATTTTTAAACAGTTTCCAAGCATTTTGGAGGGATTTGATTTTTTTTACTGTTCCTTTTAGTTTGTTCTTTACTATTTTTCTCATTTTGGTGAAATTCCCTTTGTGAAAATTTAAGGTCTCTGTGTTTGTTTTCACTGACAGTTTGCTATCCAAACTTGTCAAGTCGCTCCTGACACACACACACACACACACACAAATAGCGGCAAACAAATCTGTGGCATGTCACTAAAGCGGGGAAATGAATCTATCACTGAGATTTAATGTTGCATACACACGTCTAGAACTAATTGTTACAACTAGAATAATTATAACCAGAGAAACATTGAATCACTGGGGGCTGAATAATTCCTGACTTAGTACACTGCTAGGCACTTTGGGTCCCATATGGGAGAAAAGCAACTGAATTTAACCAAGTACTAGTTAAAATAAATAAAAACAAGTGCAGTTTAAAATATACAAAATGTTGTAACATTAAAATACAATTAAACTATAATATTGAATAGCTATTGAATTAAGCACAGTTTAAAATGCATTTATTTTGTAAAGCACAGCATGAATCTGTTAAAAGCTTTTCCCTCCGCAGTGAGTCAACCGCCATTAGAACAAGTTATTTGGTTCTTTTCTTTCCTGCTTTCTTTCCTGCGTATTTTAATCTATATTGAATGGTTTACATTATTGGCAGTATTCTACTTTGATCAATGCAGTAAGTGCTATTCAAGTGAAGATTTATTTCTTTGGAAAGATTGACTTTTCTTTTACTTCAGAGCAATCAGGAACAGTTGCATTACATTTCAGAGTTTGTGGATTAAACCCAAGGAATATATGCTAAGAATATAGTATATAGCATTTTTAATATGCTAGAGTCTAGGAAGTTAGTATCAACTAAACATTGAACTGATGCTGTCTCTTCATTCTAGGTGCTTTAGGAAAGAACCTTGAGGAAAATCTTAATTGTGTAATTTGTAATAAGTACTCTGGCGAGATAACACTGTGCATACAAATCTGACTGTGAAAAAATAGAGGCCATGGAACAAGCACTAAATGCTACCCTTCATTATTCTTTATCAGGACATTGGCTCCAGTCCATTTAACATTAGATGCATTTAAACTCCCATTAAAACCTATGGGACAAATCATTACAGGTGATTTTCATTAGAGCTCTCTGTCAGGATTGGGAGACCTGAGCTTGGGAGAAGTTCAGGCTGCCAATCTGCCATGAAATTGCACTGACCTTTGCCCCAGTTATTTGATGACCTTGGCTCCAGCTGCATAGAGCCGGTGCTGAGTCAAGTGGGAGTGACGTAACTTCCAGAGATGTGTGTGGCTCTGGAGGGAAGTGAGGTAACTCCTCCGAGCCTGGACATTGGACAATTGGACTCATAACGCTGACTCATGGGGCCATGAGGTCACATCCCTTTGGACTATGGGATATGCTGAATCACCGGACATGGTGCAACCCTGCTTGGACATTGCATGGGCAATGGGGAAGGGCTCGGGGTATATAAGGTGTGTTTGGGTGGCGGGGCGGTGCTTTTGCTTCACATGTGTCGTACCTACAATAAAATCGTGTTGGACCGTGCTACAATCTACGCGTGATCCTTATCGAGTATTGAAGAGTCGTTACACTCTCCATAAAATAATTCCTATCAGGTGTTGTGTATATGCTTGCTATGTATGATATTTCCCATGTGTTAGCAGAACTTTCTAGTGGCATGCTTTAAATGCATCCTTCTGTAAAACATCTGGGAAGGAATATTGTTGTGTTGCTGAAGCCTGGGGGTGCATCTAATAATAATCTTTATTTGTACCCTGCCACCATCTCCCCAAGGCGACTCAGGGCGGCTCACAGAAGCACTACAAGTGCCACATGTGGACAACAAATACATGAATATAAATACAATGGCATAAGTACACTATAGAACTATTGCAGTTTGACAGCACTTTAACTGCCATGACTCAATGCTAGGGAATCATGGGAGTTTGCTAGGCAATATTGCTTTGGCCAAAAAGGCTAAAAACTTTGTAAAACTATGGTTCCCATGATTCCATTGCACTGAGCTATTGAAGTTAAAAGTGGTGCCAAATTGCATTAATTCTAAAGTATAGGCACATCCTGGATTTTTTTCGGTAAAATAAATAATCTCCCCATGTTTAACATGAAAGAAGCTAGGAGCAAAGTGAATACGAGTTAATGAAGCAGGAGATGTTTCGACAAGCTAGCTATCCACAACTGCCTCCTTATTGGGAGGGCAAGATGACCCAGCTCCTTACTCTTCTCAAATTTTCTTCAAGCAGTTTTTTGCCTCAAGATAATTGTAGAGCGGGAGAAAAGAGCTGACAGAGTGTCCAACAAACAAAACTCTTCCATTTAAGCATGATTACTGTATTATACATATAGCAATGTTTTTCAAAAATGATTTATTTTAATCATCAGTACTGTGATCTCTTCAGAAAAAAATTCATCATGTTCTTTAATAGCAACCCTAATCTCTTTTCATAGTTCCTACATACAAACTAAGCAATTAAACGTGCATTATATGGGGAGGCACTTTGGTTGGATGTTTTGTTTTACTTTTTAAATAAATTGACATTTTGGCAGTGTACAGTCATTTAAATACCTGTTTTCTTGGCTACCCATATGAAAGATGGAAGTACTGCATCCTCCATGAATTTTGCTAAGAAATCCAAACATTTTGAAATGGTCAGTGCAGTGAAGGACTTGAGTTGCCGCCGTTGTTCTTTGCCAGCCACAGAGCTTCCTCGTGATTGCTGTGCCCAGAATGGGTTGCTTTACCCATTATGTGCTGATTGCATAGCTGCCCCATTATGGCCATAGCAGATGCAATAGTCAAGAGGTCACAGGGAGCTCTATGTATAGTCCCCATCTTTGTCCATCCATAATGCTCTTGGCTGACCTTGGATTAAACAGTGCATTTGTCAATCCAAAAAGAGGCCGCAGTGGCACAGTGGATTAAACAGCTAAGCTGCAGCACTTGCTGACTGGAAGGTGGTGGTTCGAATTCGTGGGATGGGGTGGTCTCCCATTGTTAGCCCCACCTTCTGCCAACCTGGTAGTTCGAAAACATGCAAATGTGAGTAGATCAATAGGTACCACTTCAGTGGGAAGGTAACGGCGCTCCATGTAGTCATGCCAGCCACATGACCTAGAAGGTGTCTATGGATATTGCTGGCTCTTTGGCTTAGAAATGGAGATTAGCACCACCTCCCATAGTTGGACTCAACTAGACTTAATGTCAAGGGGTAACCTTTACCTATGTCAATCCAAGCCATGCTGTTATTAGAGCTTTGTTTTTGATACCAGCAAAAAGATGTTTCACATGGATGTACTCTTCTGTGATAATTACATGAGATTTATTAAAGAAGCCACACTGATCTCTTCCAGAGAGAGTGGTTTCTGTGGAAATACTGTAGATCTGTTACACACAATAGATTCATATAATGGTAACTGGATTATATGGCAGTATAGATGGTGCAGTATAGATCTGATGAGTTTGGAAGGTGTGGTAGTAAGGCAAAGGAAACACACTATGTATTAGGAAAATGATAGCATGCACTAGTCCAAAAAAAAGTTAAATTGACTTTTTTCCATTTGCTAAAATATTTCTTGAATTATGGCACTGACAGACCATGCATGATAGTAACAGGCAAATTACAGTTTGTTAGGTAATTTAATGAAACTGGAGTACTCTCTGAGGACGTTCAGCTTTCTTGATTTTTACATAAGGAGGGATTCCTATTATATTGTAGAAATTTATATGGATAGATGAAACAAATGGATTCAGATTTTAGAACAAAACAACAACCAGCAATTACAAGTTTTAATATCATGTATGTAGAAAATATATGTATCACTTTGTAATCACTATGGTAAATTATTTATGAAAGAAGATATAAATCACAATAACATAAAATTGACACTGAAGTCTCACACACCGTTAGCCCCAGCTCACCTATGCACCTAGCAGGTCAAAAGTAGAAATGTAAGTAGATAAAATAGGTATCACATTTAGCGGGGAGATAATAAAAGGTGCCCCTAAAAGGACATTGATTGGAGGGAAGCACCTCGGTATGGAAGATGGAGCCATAGCGCGCGCACACGCACATGCACATGCACACCATGGCTGGAGTCGCGCACAGCCTTCAAGATACTGGAAATCAGATGGGAAAAACTGCCTTTACCTCTGGTTCTGTAGTCTGTCCTTGTTAATTGCATGATCGGCATTGAATGTTTGCCATATGTATGTTCTGTAAGTTTCCCCGAGTCCCCTTCGAGGTGAGAAGGGCAGGATATAATACTATAAATAAATAAATCTCTTTAAAAAAAACAATTCAATTTCATTGTTATAAATCAGGTTAGGATGGGCTGCTTAAATGACAACATTTCCCAGTTGCATGATATCTTTTTTTAAAGTCATCTGTCAGTAGAATCCATTTGGAACTGTGGGCCAAATTGAGCCAAAGTGAAATGTTTAATATACAGAAGTGTATTAGCTACTGAATCCTAGTAATATTCCTCTGGATTTATTGGGAAATATGCTTACTGCTCCCATTTCCTCCAATTAGATTCAAATAAAAATTATGCTCAGATGTTAAAGAGACCAGCAGTCGTCCATTGAATTGTCATGATTAAGAAATAGTAAGGCCTTGGATAGTTCAGTCAATTGTTTTAGCAATTCAGATTAAACTAATTAAAACAAAATTAAGCCTTTGCCACCTGATTGTAGCTTTTTCTATCTATCTTCATGAGACTAAAATGCAAAGGACCATCTGTCCTCTTACAGTTTCTCTTCCTTCTATTTTTAACTAAGTCATTTCTTTTTAGAACATAGGACTGGAATTGACATTGATTGAAAATGCCTACATTTAGAGAGATGCCTGTGAATAACGGTGATTTGCCCTAGTTTGTACAACATGCTTAAGGTGTATCGTACCTATGCATTCAGTTGAAGTAATAAATCATAGATTGTTCAGTGCAATGGCTGCACTAAAAATCTATGGCCATTGTATAGTTTTCTGTACCAAGTCTCTTAAAGCCTTTTTATCAGTACATATCTATAGTGGTTATTTCTCTTGTATTTATACCTTATAGCTAAAAATCCCTTTACATGCATTTGCATGCATATCAAAGACTTTTGCCCACTCAGTTTATTGTGGTGTAACTTTTCATGTAAAAGCTGTGTGATTGGTTAAGAAAAACAGAAGCTTTGTTGCATTTGTAAACACATATTATTGTCACTAGATTGTGTGTGTTTTTTTCTGACTAATCAATCTCTGTATCAAGCTCTTCCATTACATCAATAAGGTTCTTTACTGCATTAATTCCTGGTGAGAAAACCACAGATAATTAAAAGGTCCTTCCCTGGCTGTATGTAATCAATCCTCATCAAACTGATATACTGAAATAATGAGCTTCAGTATTTATTTACAAATGACTTTATTGTTGGCTCTCCATATCCTTGCGTTCTGCATCCATGGCATCTACCATCCAAAATTTGAAGAAAAAAAATTAATTCCAAAAAAACAAATCTTGATTTTGACATTTTGTATAAGGGACACTATTTTACTATGCCATTGTATAGAATGGGATTGAGCATCCATAAATATTGGTTTCCATAGGGGGTCCTGGAACTAAACCCCAACAGATCCCAAATGCTGTAATCAAATAGCAAATAATGCATGAAAAACAATATTCTGTGAGTACAAGATGCTTTCCAGATCACTGTAGATGTTGATCTCTCCATCTAACAGTCCAGTTTAAGGCATTGTATTTTTCCCCTATTTTTTGATTATAAGGTAAGTTACTTTGATATTTAAAAGACAAAAAGACACACTGTGATTTTCAGCAGCCACCCTCTTTCCCAGCAAGTCTTTACAACCCTCAGCATCACATTACTTTTTAATGTTGTGCTTCAGGCGTTCTAGTAGAATTATTGTCATGAGTCATATTTAACCTTTTGTACAATATCTGATTGCAAGCAGAGGAACAGATGAAGCATTCTTCATCCTGAAGTGCACTGATGGTTTGTGCACTGTGAGACGACTGACACACAGAACACTCTATCAGAGGTTAAATCCAGGCACAATGTATTTCCTATTATCAATTGGCATTTTGCTACTCTGATGAGAAATTAAGCAACAGCTATATTGTGTAAGGTCAAAATTGCTCCACAAATTAAGATAAACCTCACCAAAACCATTTTCAGGTACAAAAGTGTGCAATGTAGTGCGGCAATTCTCACCCGGAGCCACAAATGACTAAGCTGAAACTATTGTACTTTAGATATACGAGTATTTTGAGTTGACATGACATATTGGAAAGGAGGCTAATAGTTAGGAAGGCAGTAGAAGAAGAAGAACACATTACAAGTAGATAGACTCCATCAAATGAGCCACAGGCCTGAGCTTGCAAGGTAGAAATAGGAATTCTTGATGTTTCTCATCCATAAAGTCACTGTAGGTCAAAGCTAACTTGACAGCACACAAAAAGAACATCATCTTGATATGTACCTGTTTTGTGTTTTCCAGAGGAGAGTGTCAAAGTTGTCACTTGTCTTTTGCCTTGCTGACTTTGTGTGGAGAATCTGCAGTTATTTATTACGTTTTTCCCTCCCCAGTAACTGACTTTCTCTGGGCTGAACTTCTATTTTAAAAACAGAGGCAAAATCATAATATATAAGCATTGCATAATGCCAATACTAAGCTAATAGATACAAAATCCAGCAGATCCAAAGACCAAAGCCTTTTAAACCTGAGGACAAAAAACTCATCAGAATAAGATTTTTTCTTCTTCTACAGGATCAGTATCTCTTACCTAAATTTGTTTAGAACCAGAAGTGTTTTGGATTTTTACCCCCAGATTTTGGCATAATTGTTTTTTCAACCGCCCTGAGTCCCCTTGGGGAGATAGGGCAGGGTAAAGATAAAGTTGTTGTTGTTGTTGTTGTTATTATTATTGAGTGAGAAGAGCGGGGTAAAATGATGGAAATAAATAAATAAATAAATTGTTGTTGTTGCCATAAATTTATATATTAGGTATCTTGGGGGTGGAAGACAACTCTAAATGCAAAATTCATGTACATTTCATATACATCTTATATCACCATGCAGTATTTGTATATTTTTGTAATGAAACAAAGTTGGTGTACATTGAACCATCGCATTGGTCTGATCCTAGATGGAAATGCTGTAACATCCATCGAATGTTTAAAAATATAATTAAAAGTGACTTTAGTCATTTATTGTGGTGTTTGACTTTTGTTCATTTGGTGATAGACAAAGTATTCTAATGTGTTCAGCTGCCTGTGAGAAAGGAGGTGGGGAAAATAGGATATAGTTTCATGTATGGCGGACAGCTCCCTGGTGAGCCATTATTACATGTCTTCTCAGGCAGAAATAATGGACATTACTAAACAGCCAGTTGTTGTGTCTCTGAAAATAGCTCAATTGGGTCATTTTACACACCCAAATTCAAACCTACTGCTTAAGATGTTAATTATCTTTTATATACTAGCTGTGAGGTTCGAAATGCCCAAAATATGTAAGAGGGTAATCTTCACATATACAGATAGCTGTTGAACATTGCATATTTTGTAAAGCTAATTCAACCACTCTGAGTGGACAGATGGAAACTAGCTCATTTGGCACTGTTTGGTGTTAGAAAGTGAATCAAAAATAGCCGCCCACTGCTCAAGAAGGATTGGGGTAAATCTTTTCAGGTCAAAATGTTGACAAATGTCAATCAAATTGATTGTGTAATTTTAAAGAGATATAGCTTGGAAATCTGTTGTTCTTTCTACACTGTACGGATTTTTTTTAATTATACCCATTTGTTTGTTAAGTCTTGAACCTGGCAATATCCGGAGCAAAGTAAGTCATAATTGTATGATGTTAGAAAAAACAATGAAACAATTATTTCGTTTGCAAAACTTGTTTTTGAAATTTTGTATATTTGTTTTTAAATCATTATAAGATTGTTTAACATGTCTTTGGCCTATTTAAATTATTCTTACTATTTTACATGTTGTAACTGTGAGAGTCAGCATGGTGTCTGTTGGAAATAGCGACCTTCTTCAAGCCTCCTAGTAATTTGGTTGTATATGACTCTGTTTTGCTTACTGTATTGTATATGTATGTTTGATATGCACTCTCTTTTTACTCTGTTTTCTTGAGGTTGTGGGAGGGGCTGCAGACCACATGATCAGACCTGAAACTGCACAGACCTCCGACTCAATTTTAGAGGATGGTGAAATTACTGCTATCGACAAAATTCAAATTTAAAAATTTAATATGCCGCTAGTTTTACTTACCCTTGCCTCTGCTCAAATTTTATTCTAAGGAAATAATTAATTTTTAATCTTTTAATCTTGTAATTTTGCAATCTTTCAAACAAAAAAAACCCCACTGCAGTTAGGAGTGGGAGTGGGTTGACAGGACAGTAGGTCGGTATGCTTTGTATTCATATATGCATTCATTGTATGTATGGGTAAGTGTGTATGTTTTGTATGTTTTGTATGTTTTGATATGGTCAAAATTGACTAATCAATAATGAATTGTTGAGTACAGATGCCATTAGACTCTCAGACTGTATAGACGCCATTAGAGTCTCAGAATGTAAAGATGTTGCTGTTGATTCTAAGAAAGAGGCCCTGTGTTATTTGCACATGGAAATTATTTCAAACCTATCTATAACTGAATTGTATCTGTATGCTGAATACATTAAGGTTGTGAGTAAATCAGATACATTACTTTCAACGAAGTCTACTTTATTTTTGTCTCTTGAGAGCATGATATAGAAACAAAATATTTTATGGGAGAGTACTTACATTTTTGGGCAACTGAAAACAAAACACTTCTGAAGAACTGCTATATTTTGTGCATTGACAAACAGTAATACTGTAGAAATGCAACTAACAACACAGAGGGAATTATAGTATCAAACTTATAGAATATAATATTCAGCAATGTGCAAATGCATATTGCTCCGGTCTACATTCTCCCATCCTTTCTGTGGTCCTACGGTAACCTTGTATTTCTCCATACTTTATTGATATAGACTGTATGTTGAGCTTGCTACATTTTGTGATTGTATATGCATTTGCACATTGCTGAATATTATATTTTGTGCATTGGCATAATCTGTGTTCCTAACAGATCAGAGAAAACTAGGTTATCAGTCTAACAACAGAGAACTAAATTGCCTTATATAAGTACATGTAGATATATAACACTGAAGAGAAGATTTTACTCAAACTGGCTTTTTGGCTCTTCTCTAGATCATGCTTTTACAAAAGGTTATAATTTTCAAATGGTTGTGAATGCCATTTTTCTCCAAAAGCTTATGGAGATTCTGATTTTCCAAAAGTGTCAAGGTTTGAGCATTGAACTATGACTTTGGAGACTTGGGTTCAAATTGCCACACAAGCATAAAACCTATGCTTGACCTTGGGCAAGACACACTCTCTCAGCCTCAGAAAAAGGCAATGACAAACCTCTTCTGAACAAATCAGGCCAAGAAGATGCCATGGTAGGTTCACCTTAGGGTAACCATAGGTCATAAATGACTTGAAGGCACATAGCAACAACAGTGAAAACTGATCTTATTGTATGCCACCCTGAGATCCTTAGATGTAGAGCAGGATAGAAATATTTTTTAAATATCTAATTAAAATTTCATATAAACATATCCCTCTTAGTAGTCTCATTCCTTCAGTAATCCAGATAATGGTAATTAGTCTGCCTCTGTACATAGAAGATTGCAGTTGGTATATCAGTCTTGGTAGAAAAAAGATGCTTCACTCTATCAAGACCACTGGAACCCCTTTAAAGCAAGGATAGGCAACACGTCTGTTAAATATGGCACTCCAAGGCACCCTCAGCTCTTCCCAAATTCATCAACAACTGGAAAATGAGCTTTAAAATGAGTGGCTTGCCATTGAATTTTAGTAGGGAACGATATTGTAGTGATTTTGCTTTCCAGGTCCTGTTCTCATAGGAAAAGAGTGGTTGTGTATTTTTTAAAAATAGGTTTTTCTTCCCCACAAGACAAGAAAAAATCAAATCAATATTTACGTTTGAGGCCTGACTAAATACTGTATCAGTCACTCACTATTGGATTTGTGTCTTCTACACATAATCAAATCTCTTGCTAATTGAACGAAAAGGTTTATATATAAACAGGCAGCCTGGATTACCGTATATGTTTAAATGGTCTGAAAGAAAGAAGAGGCTTTCTGATGAAGAAAGTAAGCAGCCGCATGCATGCCCTGTTGAATTATAATGTTCATGCCTTCTACAAACAAAGTTAGATAGCTCAACACAGGAATTATTGTATTTTTCTTTTGATGCCACGTTACAATGGTCAAAACACACCAGAGGACACACTGGGTGAAGCATGAACCAAGAATGGGTGGAAATATAAATATGACTCATTTGGCCAGAATATAGGAGGGTGGGAGATGTCTGTATTTTGTCATTCCATTCTCTCTTTTAACTTCATATGATGAAATATACATATGATGAAATAAACCATGACTAAATAAACTATACCCAAAAAATCATAGCATTAAATGAAACATGCAGAATAATCACAGGGTGTCTTAAACCTACACTTGATAAGTGTCATGGATTGCAATGTATTGAAATCTCATTTCAAAATCAACAAAATTGAAAGGCGATATTTAAATTGACTGGAATGGGAAGTACTTAAATTCAGACAAACACTTCTGTTAATTTGTGAACAGAAACAGAGAAAATCCAGTGTGTCATTGAATAAACAATTTTATTAAACTATACAAGCCAGTTGGCATTGCCCCCCACCCCCCCAAATGTGCAATGGGAAGTTTCTGCTAAATGTGAGAGAAATAAGGTTGAACACTGTGAAAGCCATCCACTACATGGCTACCAGCCTCCTCCCAGTATACACAAATAAAGGAAAAACTATGAGAACTACCACTCCTCTGGATGTCCCCCCAGCAACAGCAAGGGTACCCTTCTGGGCAGCTAAACCAGGAAATCCCAACTGGTTGGCCCCCCATGAGTGTCTTCCTCCAGGGGAAAACCAAGAATGGGCAACTTGGAAGTCCCTGAACAGACTCAGAAGTGGAGTGGGGAGATCAAAAGACAACCTGGCAAAATGGCACTACTTAGGAGAATCCCACACCTTGTGTGACTGGAACAGAACAGACAACTCCACATCTGTATGCTTGCCCATTATGACCTGCCTCATGTACAGAGGAAGAATTGTTGGAGGCTACAGACAATGCCATTGCTGTTGCCCATTTTTGGTCAAAAGATATTTAGCCGCCTGCACTCCTTCTATTTTTATCAGTTTTATACTAATGTATGCAATGCTTTTGATATGAAAATAATAATCTGGAAGATTACTTCTGTTTTGATAAAGGCCTCTCCTAACACATAGTGAAACTGCCCCTTGCACCTCATAGAGGGCATTTGGGGAGGGAGCATGTGATTGGGAATATGTCCCCTAAGGTCTCCTAGAAGGATAATACTAGCTTCTCAGCATGATATAGTCAGTGGCTTGAGTGTTTGCTACAAATCTGGAGACCAACGTTCCTATGCCTGGTGAGTCATTGAAACCCACTAGGTGGCCTCAGACAAGTCATATTCTCTGATCATCTGAGGAAGCAATGGTAACCACTCTTCTACAGGAAACTTGCCAATAAAACTTTGTGTTGTGTTGGTGGCTATAAGTTGGATGGACTTGAAGGTACATAACACACACACACACACACATGTCCACCCCTGACATGTAGAATAAATGTGAACCTTCGTGCTTCACAATCCAGATGTCTTGATTCTTTCCATATTGTTGCCCCTTACTGACCTATCTTTTTCTCTAATCAGTTGCTAATTCTGGACAAGTATATTGTAGATATGTGGACTGGAAAATTGTGGGATACTTCTCTTTCATTTACCATTGCAACAATTAACCTTGGGCTCACATACTTTCTGGAACATTTCAGGAGATCATAACTTACAATTTAAATTAACCTCAATTTAGCCTATGGTTTGAAGTTACCTGGTTTTGTGAAAATATTTTTGAAATTAAGCACAGTTGGTCTATGTTTATGCATAGCATTAAACTATAGTTAATCTGAAATGGAAGCAAAAGTTCACACAATCCACACTGAATGGAAAACAAAACTATGCTTTAGCACAGGGTTGAAAATGTCATCAGACTGGTGGTCCCAGAAGCCTTAAACAACATCGCCAATAGTAGCTGTTACAGCGTAACAACATTTTAGAAGGTCCCATGGTTGAGTGTAACATCCAAGGGAAGTTCATTGTTAGTTGTATAGTTCATTGTTGTTACCCTCACTCTTTGGCTTTCATTATTGTTTCTTCCTCAATGTTCCCTTGTCTTTTTTCTGATTTCAAATCTGATTATACAATAATAAGACCCATTTAGTTCAATTAACATTGTTATAAAAATGAATAGAAAACAATGGTCCTTTCGGTAGTTATATTTTATGCACTACCAGTAATTATATGTACCCCGCAGTTATTATCATCATCATCATAAAAGTCTGAGAAAAGAGTACGCTCTGAAAGACCGTGAGAATGAATAAACACAGTGAAAACCAAAACTGCTTTCAAAATAATTGAGGATTAAGATAAAATAGTCTGAGAGTACAGTGTTCTTGAGTATTTTAAAATTAAATAATTTTCTAAATATGCTTACTCCAGGATACATTTGCTAAATAAAACAGGATGCGCTGGAATCAGTTATACAATTATCTTGTGCTTACTTCTAAGACTAGCGTTCTAAATAACTTTGGCTCAGCTTATCAATGTGGCTGAATCGTTTTAAATACTGTGGCATTTCTATTCTCTGTGTGATAACTGTGTAATCCTTTAACCATTAACATTCAAGTAGTCTGAAAAGAGGTTTTTTGAGGGACACCCCCCCCCCACCTGAGTGACTCTTTTTTGAGGGGGTGGTAAAGTTGATGGAAATGGATTGGATGAGTAATAACAAATAGTTTGAGGAAACCTGATGCCATTGTTCTTATTATGCCTACAAAGTGCAAAAGAAATGCTCTGACTTTTTTCTCCATGTGCTAAGAAATGTTCCCAGTCTATTTGTTTTCCTGTTGGTTTCAATTTGGTTTGGTGTTTTTTTTTTTGCCATCTTTAAAGGATATTTCAAGAAAATTGCTCTTATGAATGTTAAGAATAAAAATGAAGAGTTTGGAAAATAATGGCTTTGTTATTGTCACCATTATTCCTAATCATGTTAGATATAGGGACTTGTCACACATGCCGCCAGAATCCGCCAGTCACATTGTGTTTTGGCAGCACCCACCCAAGGGGGCGTGAGGAGCTTTTGCCCCATGTCCCGATCCATCCTGGCTTCCTCTCATCACATGAGGAAGGAAGGAGAGCCAGGAAACTGCCTTGCTATGCCTTGGCTCTGGAGCCCTGTTTAGACAGCAGCCCTCGCCCCCAGTGAGAGAGGCCACACCACCACACAGATGGAGGTGCCTTCCTTCCTTCCTCCATAGCGCTGACCCTGCTGTGTCTCCTTTCCCACAGCATCATCTTGGCCAAGCCACTCCTCCACTTCAGGCAGCACTCCCTGGAGGAGGAGAGGCCTGCTGGCTTCATTTACTGGTTAAGCCTACCCTCGGCATTGCCTAACAATGGTGGCCAGCGGGAGGAGGGCATCCCTCCAGGGTCCCGGAGGCCATCAGTGGTCTCACCTTCCCTGGAGGGGAAGGTGGCAGGAAGAGAGGCAACTCCAATTTGCATACAATGGTGTAGTAAAATAGTATGCCTTATATAAAATTGTGAACAACTCAACCAAGTACCAAAAAGAGCCTGAGGATCTCTGAAATGGTGGGAGGCTAAAGCAGGTATGCCAACACATCAGTGTTGTGGTTAATTCATGGTGAAGTCAAGATTTGCTTTTTGGGTATTTTCCCCAAAATATTTTGAAGCCATGAATGGTTGAACCCTTGGATACTTAACCCATGGATACAAAGAACCTGGTATATAGTTCATTTCATTATTTTATTTTACTTCTTTGAATTTTTAAAAAAGAGATTCATTCAGATTTCAGATAATTAATTAGCTACTTCTATAAATCTGATGGCAGAGCTTTGAGTTCTGGGATAGGTTCATGTAAGTAGTATGTGGCTAAACAGAACATATATAATACTATATAAAACTAATAGTATTACCATTTATGCCACTTAGTGTTGAATTACAAAGCTCCATCAACTAAATCCATGTCCAAACACTCAACCACTTTTACAACCGCATATCCATCTGTATTTACAGCTTATATGAGCATTGTACCACATGTGCAAGCAAGTTTCAACCATCTTGAAGTGAATACAGACATTCTCCCTGAGATGAAATATCCAACAACAGAGAGACTATGACAAGGTAATAGCTAGAGTCTGCCAGGAAATATCCCCAAGTTTTGGGAACATACAGTGTTCCCTCACTTCTTCACAATTAGCTTTTAGTAGACTCAGTGTTTTGCAGTTTTTAAAAAATATTAATTTAAAATATATATTGCAGTATTTTTGCTGTTTCACAGGTTTTTGCTGCCGCTGCTCTCCGAAGCACTTTCCTTCCTCAGTCCTCCCTCCCTCCAGCCTTGAAGGGCCTTTCCTTCCTTTTCTTCACTTTATTTTAAGTTTATAAAGACTTAAAACAGTGTATAACTACTAAAATAATGTATAAATATTAAAATAAATATAGCGTTCCTACATCGCAGTTTTTCACTTATTGTGGGAGGTCCTGGAACATAACCGCCACAATAAGTGAGGGAACACTGTACTTCCAGAGAAGCAGCTTCTAGTACTACTTAGACCAAATCTACTCTGCCATATAATGCAGTTTGAACTGCATTATAGTGGTCAGGGTTGACTCAACCGGATTATATGTGTCTACACTGCCATGTAATCCAGTTCAATGCAGCGACTCTGCATTCTGAAACTACACTGAATGGCAGTGTAGATGAGCCCTTAATTATGTTTCAATCATATTCTCCAAGTGGAATTAATTAACATTCTACATTGGGAATATCTTGATATGTACCACTAGCTAAGCTCTGTCACATTAAGATGGGTGGCTTCATCAGTATATATGGAGATAGTAAAAGTCCATTTCATGTAGTGGATGTTTTTGACAAAAATATTGATACATTATTAAATAAGAGCCTAATAATAACATCATTTTTGTTCCTCAAATACTTATTTTACATTGGAAGTGTCAACTGGGAATTTCTTTAAATAAATGTTTAAATTGTGTAGATTCTTAAAAAGCCAGTTATTTAATTAATACTACAGCACTAATTTGAGTTCTATTATTCAGAGGGGTTTGAAAAAATATACCTGGAAGATTGATTTACTGCTTTGAAAAATAAAACAAGTAAGTGGTATGATAACTTATAAGTCGATGGTCCCAACATCAGATATAAGTGAAGATCTTCCACTGTAATTACTAGGAGATTTTCTATAACTGTTTGAATGCTGGGACAGGTTGATTCCATTGGGAAGCACTGAATCCTGGAGAATTTTTCTAGAATAGAGTTCTTATAACTCGACCTTCCACCACACTGATTCTTTTACACGTGTTTCATTAAATGGAATAAAATGATGAAAAGTTGAAAATTCAGGCTGAAGACTGCATATAGCTATAAACATATTTGCCTACAATCATAAAAAAATTCATTCCTCAAATATTCCTATTAGACTAGAACAGTGTTTCCCAACCAGTGTGCCGGGGCACACTAGTGTGCCATGAGCAATCATCAGATGTGCCGTGAGAAATTACAGTGTAGAGATAGATAGATAGATAGATAGAGAGAGAGAGAGAGAGAGAGAGAGAGAGAGAGAGAGAGAGAGAGCCTAGCAGGAAACTTCAGGCAGCGGAAATGAGGCTTTCCTGGCCGAAGCAGCAATGCCAGCCAGCCTGGCTGCAGTCAGGGAGAGCCCTCGGCGTCCAGAACTTTCCTCCCTCCTCTCTCTCTCTCTCTCTCTCCTTCCCTTTCTTCCTTCACTCACTCTGCGCGCCAAGGGCTACCTGGCTGGGCTGTGGCTCCTCCTGCTTCCTGGCTCCTGGGCACTCTTCTGCCCTCCTCCCCTCTGGCAGCAAGGAGGAGGAGAGGTAGGCAGAGCTGCCCCTGTCTGACCCCCCTCCCGGAGGCTCAAGACGAGGCTTTCTCCCCTCTAGCCCCGCCACGCCAGGAAAGGGGAGCAACCCCTCATCTCCTGGCCTCTCCTGGGTGAGTTCTGGGTTCGCTGCACAGCAGAGGCCGGGATGCACAGCTCCACAGCCCAGCTTGGTTCCTTCCCGATCTGACCCCAAGGCGACAGCAGGGAAGCCGAAGGGACGCGGGGGGAGACACTCCTGGGGGGGCTGAACCCCTTCAGGAAGGAGAGCTGGGGTGGCGGCGACTGCGAGCCTCTGCCGCAGTTTGTTACGAGGCTCGGAGCCACCCCGTGTTCTCAATTCCTATTCGTCCTGCTCAGCCGAGCCCGCGCACGCTTCGGCCACTCAGCGCAGCCCTCCCCTGCAGGATGGTGATGGGCCCCCTGCGTGTGGGCCTCCCGGGGAGGGGGGTTTGGCGGAAGCAGGGGTGTCATGAGGGGGGAGGGTGACAGTAAAATGACGAGTGTCATTTTGTGTCATTTTGGTTGGTGGTGTGCCCCAGGATTTTGTAAATGTAAAAAATGTGCCACGGCTCAAAAAAAGTTGAAAATCACTGGACTAGAAGATCAAATTAAAACACAGAGACTGGCCTAGTATCTATGGCTTCTAGCATTAACAATTGAAAGCACAATTATATGCATATGGATCACCATAATGCATGTTGAGCTTTTGCCAAAATCAGTTGTTAAAATCAGTCTAAAGAAGAACCATTATCCTTAGCAAGAAAGTAAATAAATTTCAAAGCTTCTGCCTTACTCCATCAAGTCCTTCTAGATGACGAGTGGATGCATTATGGCCCAGAGAAGTGTCAAAGGCCATTTCTGTTATAATGAGATTTGTAAGAGAAGATTCTTCAAGATGTTTTCCACTTCATGGCATGTAAGACTGGATTGTGCAACTCTCGGTCCTTCATGCCTTACTGGAATTGAACATCTATTATCTTTCATCACTGGTTATGCTGCCTAAGGCTGATGATGGCAGGCATATTTCAAGAACATCTGGAAGGCTATATGTTGCTTAATCCTGCCTTCAGATTTCTGTGGGCCATGAAATAATTGTGAGTCACCCAAAAACAATACCTGCCAAAGTTTTAATTATAGCCCATAGCTTAGTGAGTCCTAGTAATCAATGGATGTACTGTACTTGCTCTTATTTTCCCATTTGACAAAGGGAATAGGTGAGTCAGTTTGTGTGACAGCATAAAAGAAAGGAGTAGACTGTGAGGGAGACAGGTAAAGATGGAGAAAGAGCCAAGTTGCTTTCTGTGATAATCTTCTGCTTCTGTTATGAACCCCAAAAGGATCTAATGGGGAAGAAATACCTGGTGGGGTGTTAATACCGCGAGCCTCCATTTATGCTCACTTTGTATTCAGGTGTAAAGAATATCACTAAACTGCTACACATCCTCCAATGTGCCTATTCTTTAAAACACACACACAATTCTTTTCAGTATTCTGAGATTTAGGATACAGAAAGCCATATTTTTCCTTTTAAGTGCAAATGAAAATCAGGATTTTTAAATAGCATCAGTTTTGTTTTCTATTACACCTGATTAAAAGAAATGTTCTTAGATCATGTTAACAGAAAAAATGTTACTATTGTGACAACTTCCACTTATCTCTAAGTCTAGAAAAACTTAAAGATCATCTGTATAAATTGAAATGTAATGTCCGTTTGTGGAATTAACATAACTCAAAAACCACTGGACAAATTGATATGAAATTTGGACACTTTACTCCTAACAGAGCAACGAGTGACCATCACTCATACCCCCCCCACACACACACACAAAACCAGCATAAAGGACAAAAACCCCAAAAAGCTAAATGATGAAAAGCTAAATGATGATACAGAAAAATGGGAAGAAAGATGGAGGGAGGGAGAGAAGGAAGGGAAGAAAGAAAGAGGGGGGAGGGAGAAGGAAAGAGAGAAGGAACCATGGAAGCAAGGAGCGAAGGAAGAAAGGAAAGAGGTAGAGAAGGAAGAAAGGAGAGAAAGAGGAAGGAAAACAAAAAGGAGGAAGGAAGGAAAGAGGTATAGAAGGATGGAAGTTGAGAAGGAATGAAAAAAGGGAAGGAAGGAAAGAGGAAGCCAAGGAAGCAGGGAAAGAAGGAGAGAAAAGGGGAGTGAAGGAAAGAAGGGAAGAGAGAAGGAAGGATGGAAGCAAAAAGTGAAGGAAGAAAGGAAAGACGTAGAGAAGGAAGAAAGGAGAGAAAGTAGAAGAGAAAGAAAAGGGGAAAGGAAGGAAAGAGGTAGAGAAGGAAAGAAGAAAAGGGAAGGAAAGGGAGCGAAGGAAGGAGGGAAAGAAGGAGAGAAAGAGGGAGGGAAGGTTGGCCACAGCAACGCGTGGCAGGTACAAGTAGTTATAAAATAGCCAAGTACCAGTGTCTGCCTGCTACAAGCTGTATTTCATTTTACCCCAGTGTGTCTGTGGGGTGATATGTGAGGCACCCTTGTACTCCATCAAAAGCTTACATTTGTCTCTTGAACAGTTTGATGACTATCAGCTGGAAGTCCAGAGCTACCAAAGGTACATGACCAATTTTAATTTCAGTTCTGAAGTTAGTATTATACTGTAATTATAATCTTTAAAAATGCAACTTCACATGCAAGCCATATAGGAGCAGATTTATAATTTAAGCATAGTAGTCATCTGTTAGTAATTATTCATAAAACAGAATTACTGCTGCATTAAGTGGAAATCTCACACTGAAGAAAACAGTTGAGCTTCCTTTTCTGTGTATTTGTCCTTCAAACATGATCCTGCCTTATATATAATTCATTATATCCAGAGAGAGTATTTTCTAAAAAATACCCCACCCCCAAAAAAATCCCAGAGATAACTGAGGCTTTTCTTCATTTTACTGTTTAGAAAAGGAAGTTTTAAAATGATTGTGAGAAATGTTTCTTCACTAAAAATAATCATTAAGATGTTGCTGTTTTTGTTGTTACCATCATCATCATCTTTATTCGCATCCTACCTTTTTTGGGCTCCCTAGCAGCCTAGCAGATTGAACTGCTGGGCTGCTGAACTTGCTGACTGAAAGGTCGGCGTTTCGAATCTGGGGAGCAGGATGAGGTCCCACTGTTAACCCAGCTCCTGCCAACCTAGCACTTTGAAAGCATGCAAATGTGAGTAGATCAATAGGTACTACTCTGACAGGAAGGTAACGGTGCTCCATGCAATCATGCTGGCCACATGACCTTGGAGGTGTCTATGGACACTGCCAGCTCTTCAGCTTAGTAATGGAGATGAGCACCAACCCCCAGAAGGGGACACAACTCAACATCAGAGGAAATCCTTTAACTTTTACTTAAAATGTATAAAAAGTCACATTAAAACAAAGTTAACGTACAAAGCATATTAACCTAATCAAAAACATAGTCTTTTAAAGATTTTTAAAAACATGAAAGCATTACAATTTAAAGCAATATAGCACTGTCATTGCAAATCCTCTGCCATTTGACAATGATTTGTTCCTCACTTCTCCAAGAGTGTTATCCACATTCTATGACTGCAACAATTGAAAAGTTTCCATTATTATTAGACAAGCAGGGGCTAAGTCTGCATCAACTATGGCATCCACATTATAATGGATCTGAATGATTTTATTTGCAAAGAAAACCTATGTGATATTAAATGAATTTTAAATGAATGGGACACAACAAAGGCACTTGGCATGGTTCAGAAAAATCACTTTAAACCATTTAAATTGGAGTTTATTAAAACCAAGAATTTGCAGGTTATTGTCTGGTTTAATTTTAAAAGATTTTTGCAAACGTACAAAAGTATCACATCATCCAATCAAAATCTCCACTCTTCCTCCATCTGATATTCAAGTTCACTTTATTACAGTCAATGACCAGCTCAAGAGAAGAGGGACATAGTCCCTCACAAACACGTCAGGTCTAAGGGTCAAGAGATTTAAAACTTTAAAATAAGTGCATCATTGCCAGGACATCAAGACAATTGACCCAAGAACCTAAGACAAAAGCCATATACAGGATTATATCAAAACCCAAGACAATGTGTGGAATTAAAAGGAAGGGAGTCTGAAGGGAGGGAATTGGGGTTAATCAGATATTGTAGTTAAGTAAAATAAATCCTAAATAAACAATCTGAACTTTACACTTTTAGATGTCAGGCATATATGCACACAAACAAAGACAATCAAAACATACCCAACAAGCAAACAAAAAAGATAGAAAAGTAAAACATGTGGGATGGAGCTATTCATAAAACCATAAGACAATGTGGTACAATTAGCTAATCACCCATTCAAATGCTTTTATATTTTCTTAGAGTGCTTTTTTTTTTTTACGAAATAGCTGTTTCTAAGCATTTTTTTCAATCCATTCTCCTTCATGAGGAGCTATGGAAGATTTCCAGATTTTGAAAACTATATATTTACCCCCACCCCCAATTGGAAGTAAGACACAGACACACAAATGTATGGATAAACTAACAGGTACTTTATTGCCTGTTGAAACCTGGTCTACATCAGGGCTGCAGAGTGTATGTGTATATACTGAAACAGATGTATTGTGTGTGAGTGTGTGTGCACTGAAGCATCTCCCCCTCGAGCTCCAAGCCTTAAAGGAGAAAGTCAGGAGCAAACAGTACTGATAAAGGCGCCAAAAAAGAAGTCTCTGCAGCTTGTCATATGCAGACACAGCAGGCAGCTTCTAATGAGCAGAGGGCACAAGAAAAATACAATAGCCTTCAAAGAAACATTGTCATTGCTGCTCACTCATAAGACAGAATTCCAAATGCCAGGCTTCAGATATAAACCTAGAGAGCTCTTTCACCTTGATGTCTTCTTCTGAAACCAGGCAATAACCAAAGAGAAGGGCAGAAGGGCAGAGATGAGTTTTACACCTTTTCACTCTGCAAGCAGCCCAAGAGGTTTGACTGCTTAAGGCAGAGCAACAAACAAAGCCCACTCAGAATCCAAATTGCAAAAGGAAAAAAGAACCATTGCATCCTGGGCCAGCAAGTTATTTTGGTCCTTGGAGCAGAACATTTCAGCACATACACACATACAAACAACAGCAATATGATTCTGCCCTGCCATGTCCCACCCCAAATCTGCTATCTGAGGTGGCTGCCTCATTGTGCCTAATAATAATAATAATTATTATTATTATTATTTCTAACCTGCATCCACCTCCCCGGAGGGGACTCAGAGCAGCTTACATGGGGCCGTGCCTGAACAACACATCACAAAATATAAACAACATCAAAAAACAATAAACACAATAAAAGCAATAAACACAATAAAATACATCTGTGAACACACAACAGCACAGGTGAAACTAAAACAGAAAGGACAGGGCGGGACTCTTGAACATATAGAATGTTTAAAAACTTGGGGGAGATAACTGAAGAAGGATCGAGACACAAAGGGTCACATGGGGGAAAGAGGTCTCACAGAAATGGGGGCATTTGGGGAGCCTAATCTCCGAAGGCCAGGTGGAAGAACCAGGTTTTCAGTTGTTTTCTGAAGTATTCCAATGAGGGGGCATTCCTAATCTCTCCTGGGAGGGAATTCCAAAGACGGGGGACCACAGAGGAGAAGGCTTTCTGCCTAGTACTCACAAGCCGAGTTTGTGAGACTGGCAGGGGCGAAAGAAGGGCCTCCCCTGAGGAGCGAAGGGCTCAGGCTGATTCATGGGAGGAGAGCCGGTCACAAAAGTAGGCAGGTCCCAAACCATTTAGGTAATCACCTGCACCTTGAATTGGGCTCGGAAAATAAACGGCATTTATTTACCTATAGCTGCTGTTCTGTGAGCCACAGTTTACATCTGTTGCCAAACTCCAGTCCCATGTCTTACAGGTAGATATAAAAGCTACATACACCATTACACATAAAATTAATCAACCAAGACATGCCTTGTTTTTGCTATAGGACACACCTGCAACATAATAGATGTTGCTCCAAAAGGAGAAAAGCAAAGTGTTCTGCAACATTGAATACCCATTACATGTGATCAATGGTTGTGAGAAGATGCATGTGGCTTTCATGTATGGCTATTTGGCTTCCTGGAGATAACTGCGTGGACTCTGTGGGAAGAATGATGCAGGGCAAGATCAGTCTGAGCAGGGCTCTTCTTATGTTTATAACTATGACTAGTATCTGTATTAAGATACATTCAGAATGTTTTTTCCTTATCCATCCTATAAAAAACATAGTTCAAATGCAATGTTTTGTTCTTGGCTTGTATTGTAAATGATTGATGACAAGGGAAACCAAAGAATGACACGTGGTATTTGTCTTCTCCAGTCACCCTAGTAAACTAATTGACAAAATAGCTGCTCTTGAGAAAATAGCTAATGAAAGAATGAAAGTAATCTACTAATCTTGTTACATACCCACAGATTTAATTTTCTATCAGGCTTTAACTAGTTATTTTCTAGGAAATAAATCTTGCTGGATTGTGCCCATTGGTTGCGCAGGCAAAAAACATTTCAGTGATACATATCTGACATGACACTTGATGGAACTAGAAGATTTAGAATTATATCCAATGGCTTTGCCAGCAAGAAGTTGTTGGCACTACCCAGCTTTTTCTTTCCTTGTGTCTACCCTACAGACCCCTAAACTACAAAAGAACACCATCCAGACAGGGTGCCCTCCTGGATTGCATGCCACAAAGTATGCCACAAAGGCCTGCACTGAGAAGATAGTAGATGGAAGAATCTTGTACCAGCTGATATTTGAGGAAGAGTATTCTGAGAATACAGAGTAAGTGGGAGGCTGGGAATGGAAAAGAAAAGGAAGAGAAGGAGCAGTAGCAGTCAAACTGTTTCTCAGTTTGATTGACAGCACTTTGCAAGCCTTTGCCACCAGTGAGAAAGATTTCCCCTTCAACTGAAATTAACAGTCTCCATATACTTTAAAATAGCCATGATTTTTAAGAAAAGAAAAGTGATATAACATTTCAACAAGTAATGCTTCCGATAATTTATCCCCCAACTTTTACAGGGATTTTTGCTTGGTTATTTGGTAATCTCCAGACAAAGTTGGGAACAAACTCTGTTGGGGTTTGAAGCTGTATGATTTTTTAAAAAACTAAAATTTATCTGTTCAGATTGTGTTCAGGGTTGCCAGGTAATAAATGTGTGTGTTTATATTGCTTGGGGTAGTATCCCCCATATTTTCAATAGTGTTGCAACCTGTTCCTTTCCTAATGGCAGGTTGAGGAAGCATTGTTTCCCTCCTTGCTGCCTTCTGCCACTTCTTCAGGAGAACTCAAAAACCAGATAACATTTCTTAAAGAGAAATGTGTGTGTGAAGTATTTCACTTTTCCTTCCATCCAGTTATATTATCTCATTCTTCCAACTTTTCTGTGGTAATTGATTTGCATACCCTTCGAGAAGATTTTTAATATATAGTATTACAGCAGTGGTTCTCAACCTATGGGTCCCCAGATGTTTTGGCCTTCAACTCTCAGAAATCCTAACAGCTGGTAAACAGTAGGCTTGTTTGATTTAAAAAATGGTTCAAAACTCATTTCGGATGTAGGGGGCGCTAGTGGTTCGGATCTAAAGTCAATTCCGATTTTCACAGAAAAAAAAGTTTAAAACTTTTCAAAACTTCCAAGACTTCTGACTTAATGGTTTCAAAGTGTTATTTCCTGTTTCATTGGGTGGCCTTTACTTTGAAAGTCATTGTTTTATTCCACAAGGGGGGGGGAGCAAAGGGAAGAAATCCTTCCAAACTAGATTAAAGAGGGCTCTCGCCCAGGACTGACGTGGGAGAGAAAGGAAACTGAAGGAAATCCATCCAAACTGGGCTAAAGAGGGCTCTTGCCCAGGACTGAGGTAGGAGAGAAAGGAAACTGAAGGAAATCTATCCAAACTGGGTTAAACAGTGCCTCTCGCCCAGGACTAACATGGGAGAAAAAGGAAGCTTAAAGAAATCCATCCAAACTGGATTAAACAGAAACTCTCGCTCAGGACTGACGTGGGAGAGAAAGGAAACTGAAGAAAATCCATCCAAACTGGGTTAAACAGGGCTCTTGCCCAGGACTGATGTGGGAGAGAAAGAAAACTTAAGGAAATCCATCCAAACTGGGTTAAACAGTGGCTCTCGCCCATGACTGATGTGGGAGGGAAAGGAAATGAAGGGAATCCATCCACACTGGTTTGCAAAGCTGAATAATTTCCAACTCATTTACTGATTCATAAGAGAAATGGCAGAAAAAGCTTCAAAATGGCAAGTTTACTTCCGAGTTCCCAGATCGCTTCGAAATCACTTCAAAAAGGAATTTGATCCAAATTTATTCCGAATTACGAAGATTCTGACCAGATCTAACCACGCCTAGTAAACAGGTTGAGAACCAATGTATTACTGGGAAGGGGCACGAGAAACAAATTAATGTTGTCCTTTCACCAGAGAAAGCTAGAATAGATGCTGTCACAAACCATTTTTTCCTGCAATTTCTGAATTATACATTCTACTATTTAAAATATTTTATTCTTTAACCTCATGATATAACATGGATTACTATTATCAGTCAATGCTAATCTATCTAAAATACATCTTGATCTCTGTAATTCACACACTCAAAGTGAGTGCCCTGTATAAAAATAATCAGAACATTCAGAAATGGTGCACAAATGAAGACCATAATGTGAAAGGAACAAGTTTTCTTTTTCTATTTAGCTTTCAATACTTGTCCACATTATAGTTATTACATGATTTTATTATTCCCCCACCCACATGCTACAGTACTTTCTTGTTTTAAAGAGCCTAGTGGTATTATGCATTTACTATAACAGTGTCTCTTCATGGAGCAATTTATTTCAAATCTTGATAGAAATACTGGCTGCTGTAATAAAAAATAATTCTCTGCAATAGTAATAGTAGTTGTTAGCAGCAGCATAGGACAAATTAGAAAGAATGTACAGACTTTTCTTCTGTCTTATCTGGCTGCCTTTATGACATATGTTTCTGGAAAGCAAAATTACAGGGACTCAAGGTAGCTAAAATTAAAACACCAATGTAGTTCTTTCTATTACACATAATTTGATAATTTGTGGGTTTCTTGTGATTGCTTTAATAACTGAGTCATTGGGACGATAATAAAAAAAAAGTGATGGGTCTACGTCAATGAGGCAATGAACCTAAGGTGGATTCCATTCTGAACCTTAAACCATCTATCCAAGAGGCTGAATCTTCAGCACTTTGGATAGCTCCTTTACAATTCAAGCTAAAGGTGGATCTATACTGCAGAGGTAATGCTGTTCAACACCAGTGTAACAAGCATGGCTAAATAGTGGGAACTGTCATTTTACAAAATATTTAGCATTTTCTGCTGAATAATAATAACAACAATAATAACAACAATAATACTTTATATCCTGCACTCATGGGAACTCAGGGCGGTTTCCAACAAAACAGGCAAACATTCAATGCCTATATGCTGGTGCCTCACCAAACTACAAGTCCCAGGATTCCATAGCACTGAGCCATGGCAGATCAAGTGGTACCAAACTGCATTCCTTCTGTGGGTGTAGATGTATCCTAATACCTGGAGTATATTCACCTCCCACATACATGGAACCAGCAGAAACCATTGAGTATAAATACTTGTACATATTAATTTCAAAGTGCTTTCGTAGTGGCAGTGCTTCAGACATTCTATGAAATCTTAATTATGGAGAAGTATTTTCAGATATTGAAACAGATGTTTAATATATTAGAGTTCATTCTGAAGGAGTTGCATGATTACATACATGCACAAACCAGCATCTTGTATATTAATTTCTTAATGATTTTGACCTAAAGGATGCTTTTTTGTTTCAGCTCTTCTGAGTTTTCTCCTATAGTCTGCACATGAGACCAAAAGTAAGGAAAATGTTATTTCTGTGATTCAGTACATTTGTTTTCTTGCTTTTCCAGAGACTGAAATAGAACCATTTGTTTTATATTCTGCTCATGTAGACAGATAGACACAGAAGCTAGTATCTAACGGATGTGTGCAGTACAAATAAAACTTTCAATGCATATAACAATTTAATTTTACCCATACAGTTTAAAGCTTTTTCTTTTTTTAAGAATTCACACCAAACAGGATTTTTGGGCTCTGGGGGTTGGGTTCTCAGTTGTTTCTTAGCAACTAGTGGTCACTGGGACCTGGTTAATATGTCTTTTAGCTAATCAGCATTTTCATTCAAGATTCCCTGATCATTTGGTGGCAACAAAATCCAACCAAAAAGTGGTGGTGACAAACAGGTGACATTTGTAGGAGTGTAATCATGCATACTGGGAATGGAGGAGGGTGTGCCCTAAAAATGCATTTTAAATGCCAGACTGTCAAATGAATGAAGCATTAATCAGGCTGTTTCTGGGTTGTTGTAGGTTTTTCGGGCTGTATGACCATGTCCTAGAAGCATTCTCTCCTGGCGTTTTGCCTGCATCTATGGCAGGCATCCTCAGAGATTGTGACCTCACAATCTCTCAGGATGCCTGCCATAGATACAGGCAAAATGTCAGGAGAGTATGCTTCTAGGATATGGCCATACAGCCCAAAAAACCTACAACAACCCACTGATTCCAGCCATGAAAGCCTTCGACAATACATTGAACATCTCTATAGGGATAAACTGTTCCAAGACATGCAAAAATTGGAAAAAAACTAAGGACCAGGAAAGCACATCTACTGTGCTCTCTAACTTTCCATCTATGCTGCAGAAACACAGATAAGAACATAAGAACATAAGAAGAGCCATGCTGAATCGGACCTCAGCCCATCTAGTCCAGCATTCTGTATCACACAGTGGCCCCCAGTTGTACACGGGGATCTCGAGCAGAAGGGAGGGCAAAACCCTAACCTGCTCCCGACCCCCCACAACCAGTACCCAGGGAAATCCTGCCTACCTCAACCAACTCCGAGGTGGCACTTGAATGTCCTTTTCAGTAACTACCGATACACTTGGTATCCATGAATCTGTCTAATCCTGCCTTGAAGTTGTTCAGGCTGACAGCTGTCACAACATCTTCTGGAAGTGAGTTCCATAACCCAATGACCCTCTGGGTGAAGAAATATTTCCCTTTATTAGTCCTAATTTTCCTACCTTGGAGCTTCAGGGAGTGCCCTCTAGTCCTAGTGTTTTGTGACAAAGAAAATAATGTTTCTTTATTCACCTTTTCTATCCCATGCATGATTTTATACACTTCGATCAAGTCACCTCTTAAACGCCGTCTTTCAAGGCTGAAAAGACCAAGGCGTTGCAACCTGATTTCATAAGGGAGCTGCTCCATCCCTTGGATCATTCTTGTTGCCCTTTTCTGTACCTTTTCCAGTTCTGTTATATCCTTCTTAAGGTGCGGAGACCAGAATTGTACACAGTACTCCAAATGTGGCCTTACCATAGATTTGTAGAGAGGTAATACAACATTTGCTGACCTATTTTCGATTCCTTTTCTGATCATGCCTAGCATAGAATTTGCTTTTTTCACTGCTGCTGCGCACTGGGTTGACATCTTCATTGAGCTGTCCACCAAGACCCCAAGTTCCCTTTCCTGGTTTGTCTCGGAAAGCTTTGACCCCATCAATTGGTAGGTGTAGTTGGGGTTCTTTGCCCCGATGTGCATGACTTTACACTTGTTTAGGTTAAAATGCATTTGCCACTTTGTTGCCCATTCACTCAATTTCGAGAGATCTTTCTGGAGCTCTTTACAATCAGTTTCATTTTTAACTACCCTGAACAATTTAGTGTCGTCTGCAAACTTTGCTACCTCAGAATTCACTCCTACATCCAGATCATTAATGAATAAATTAAAAAGTAACGGACCCAAAACTGAACCTTGGGGTACGCCACTTCTCACCTCTTTCCACCCAGAGAAATGTCTGTTTATTACCACCCTTTGTTTCCTACAGTTTAGCCAGGTTCCAATCCAGGACAAGACCTGTCCTCTGATTCCATGGCTGAAGAGCTTATTTAGGAGCCTTTGGTGAGGGACTTTGTCAAAAGCCTTTTGAAAGTCAAGGTAAACAATATCGACTGGGTCCCCTTTATCTATGTGTTTATTTACACCCTCAAAGAATTCTAACAAGTTAGTAAGACATGATTTGCCTTTGCAGAAACCATGTTGATTTTCTTTCAGCAATGCCTGTTCTTCTATGTGCCTAGTAATATTTTCTTTAATAATGGTTTCCATCACTTTGCCTGGAACTGAGGTTAAACTGACTGGTCTATAATTTCCTGGATCACCTCTGGATCCTTTCTTGAAGATCGGTGTTACATTTGCCTCCCTCCAGTCCTCGGGTACAGTGCCTGATCTTAGAGAAAGGTTATATATCTTAGCTAGAAGTTCAGCAATTTCACACTTGAGTTCCTTAAGAACTCTGGGGTGGATGCTGTCTGGACCTGGTGATTTGTTGACATTTAGTTTAGTAAGGCATATGAGAACATCCTCCTTGTTTATCTCTATCTGTTTTAATTCTTTTAATTCCCTCCCTGAAAAAACTGACTCAGCTGCAGGCATATGTTGTCTGTCCTCCTGTGTGAAAACGGAGGCAAAGAAGTCATTTAGCCGCTCAGCAATCTCCTTGTCTTCGCTGATTTTCCCTTTCTGACCATTGTCGTCGAGTGGCCCAACTGCTTTTCTAGTTGGGTTCCTGCTTCTGATGTACTTAAAGAAGTTTTTTGTTGTTGTTTTTAATATTCTTTGCTATGTGTGCCTCAAAATCTCTCTTGGTTTTCCTGACTGTTGCTTTGCATTTAGTTTGCCAGAGCTTGTGTTCCTTTCTGTTCTCCTCGGTAGGAAGAGCCTTCCATTTCTTAAATGAGTTTTCTTCTTTCCAATCACATCTTTTACTTCATTTGTAAGCCATACTGGTGTCCTTTTGGACTTTCCATGCCTCTTTCTTTTTATTGGAATGCATTTTAGTTCGGCCTGTTTTAAGGTATTTTAAACAGTTTCCAAGCATTTTGGAGGGATTTGATTTTTTTACTGTTCCTTTTAGTTTGTTCTTTACAATTTTTCTCATTTTGGTGAAATTCCCTTTGTGAAAGTTTAATGTCTCCGTGTTAGTTTTCACTGACAGTTTGCTATCCAAACTTACGTTGAAGGTTATTGTGTTATGGTCACTGGTACCTATGGGCTCAGCTACAAGGACATCTTGAACGAGATCTTGTTCATTAGTTAGCACCAAGTCCAGGATCCCCTTTCCCCGGTTGGTTCCATGACCATCTGCTCAAGGGAATAATCAGCTAGCATGTCGAGGAACCTTGTCTCTCTTTCATGTGTAGAACAAGAATTTGGCCAATCTATTTGGGGATAGTTGAAGTCCCCCATTATGACTAATGTATTTCTTTTTGAGGCCTGTTTAACTTCATTTTCCAGATAGCAGTCTGCCTCTGGAGTTTGGTTGGGAGGGCGATAGCAGATCCCTAGTGCTGGATTAGTTTTTGTCCTGGGACTTTTATCCACAATGTTTCTGTAGGTGAGTTTGAAATTTCTTGAAGTTCTAATTCATGAGATTCTAGCTCTTCATTTATGTACAGGGCCACACCGCCACCATTTTTCCCTCTCCTGTCTTTCCTGTACAGTTTATAACCTGGAATCTTTGTGTCCCATTTGTTTTCCTCCGTCCACCAGGTTTCTGTTATGCCAATAATATCAATATTTTTTTCTTTTGCCAAACATTCCAACTCTCCTATTTTTGTTCAAAGGCTTCTAGCGTTTGCGTACAGACATTTATATTTATTTCTCTGGTGCACTTTCAACTTTGGCTGTTTGTGAGTATTTGTAGAAGGCCTACCATGTCCTACCTCTCGACTACTACTATCTATCTTTTCTGTTGACTCAGCCATTTGTGTATGGATTTCATCCTCCATACTTGGCATTTCACCCTCTCGAACCGGAAGCTGCCCAGCTCCTGTCGACTTTCCCCTAGGAATCAGTTTAAAAGCTGCTCTGAAATCTTTTTAATATTAATCGCCAGCAGTCTGGTTCCATTTTCGTTCAAGTGTAACCCGTCCCTTTTGTACAGGTCTGGCTTTCCTGAAAATGTTCCCAGTTCCTAACAAATCTAAATCCTTCCTCTCAACACCACTGCCTCATCCACGCATTGAAGCTCCTGAGCTCTGCCTGTCTGGCTGTCCCTGCGCGTGGAACAGGTAGCATTTCCGAGAATGCTACCTTTGACGTCCTGGACCTTAATCTTCTACCTAGCAACCTAAATTTGGCTTCCAGGACCATCGGCTTAGCCTTCCCAATGTCATTGGTACCAACGTGTACCACGACCACTGGCTCCACCCCAGCACTATCTACCAGCCTATCTAGATGCCTCGTAATGTCCGCGACCTTTGCACCCGGCAGGCAATTTACCATGCGGTCATCACGTCCATCACAAACCCAGCTTTCTATGTTCCAGACAATCGAATCACCTACTACAAGAAGCCCACCTCCTACCACCCGTCGAGTAGTATCTTCGGTGCACGAAGATATGGGCACAGCCTCTGAGGAAGGGGTCCCAACTAAGGGAGCCGGTCCCTCTTCCTCAGACTGATGTTCTCCCTGCCCAAGACCCCCATTTTCCAAGGCAGCTGGAGGGCTGCTCATCATGGAGTGGGATGCTCCTATTGCATCTCTGGAGATCTTATCCTCCAACCTCACTTCCTCTCTGTGCTTCTCCAGGTCTGCTACTTTGGCTTCAAGGGAAGAAACACGTTCCCTGAGAGCCAGGAGCTCACTGCAGCGAACGCACACCCAAGACTACTGTCACGATCACGGACTTACCGGCCCCTTAATCACACACACAGAGACGTACTGAAGGCTAACTACTTTATTGCGCATAATAACAGTTCAAAGATATAGTCCAATAAGAATATAAAAGCAATCCAAAAGGCTTGAAGTGTCAATGTCCAAGATAACGTAGCAAATAGGTCAAAGCGTGGCAAGGCTCCACTTGACTGTGGATCAGGAAACAAGGCAAGGCTCCACAATGCTGTGGATCAGGAACAAGGCAAGGCTCCACAATGCTGTGGATCAGGAAACAAGGCAAGGCTTGATGATCTCTAGCTATCCAGCCAGTGATCCCACTCCTTCACGCCTATTCAAGTGCGACGTGGTCGGAGAACTGAGGATTCGTTCCCACGGATCCTATACTTAATCCTTCGCTCCCTCCTGGATGTTCATAGCTCCCTGAATCAGAATCTACTTGCACCTGGTTATCTGAATCATCCCTAGGACCAAAACACATTTCTTCCCAGGCCAAGCTCTCTGTGGGCGAAAGAGGCTCCTGTGGGGAAAGCTGCCCTTCACCCCAGTCATCTAGCTCATCCTCTGAATCCCGTTCTAGCTCAGCTGGTTCTAATGCTACTGGGACCCCAGGTCCTGTCCCCTGCCCTCCAGGCACAAACGAGAACTGCTGTGCTACAACTTCTGCCCGGCAGGCAGATAGTCATACATGTGACACTCGATGCAAAACACTGGGAAACCCCCCCTCCCACTGCTGGCTGACTATCTCCATTTCTTATTAATATGTTTTTTGTAGATTAACTGTTTTGTTGTGGTCTTAATTTACTTAATTTAATTTTTTACAAGTCTTTGGATATTTCTTTTCTGACTTGTTACAAGTTTATGCTCTAACCATCTCACCATTTCTCACAGCCCAAAAGGACTTTCAAAACGCCACAGGCTCACCGTATCTATGACGCAACCTTTTACAAGATAGAATTCACACCATCTGCAAAGAACTCGCAAACACAAACAAGGAACTGTTGCACCTCCATATTAACATACCTCAAAACTTCTGAGGATGCCTGCCTTAGATGCAGGTGAAACATCAGGAGAGAATGCTTCTAGAACATTTCCACACAGCCCGTAAAAACCTACAAGAATCCAGTGAAAGCCTTTGACAATGCAAGATGTTTGTCTTTGAACCCCCCGAAATAATGAGACAGACACAAAATATGGATTTTAAATTTGGGCAACTTTTATTTAAGGTTACCTAATTAACTTTTAACTCAACTAAGTTTAGGTGTCAGTTCAACTTGGTGTGTAGCATCTTCTAAAGCAGGGGTGGGCAATTACCAGCCCTCCAGGTGTTTTGGACTTCAACTCCCAGAAATCCTAAGAGCTGGTAAACTGTCTAGGACTTCTGGGAGTTGAAGTCCAAAACACCTGGAGAGCCAGTAATTGCCCACCCCTGTTCTAAAGTCTTCCCCTCAGCTATTCAGGTTTAATACCTGGGTCCCCTGGAGATTTAAACCCGGCAATCTGTAAGGGAAACATCCGGAGAAATCTCTCCCACCTTTTGAGACCAGACTCTCCCCATTTCTGGGCCATTCTAATTCACCTCACCCCCTAAAATTAACCTCTTGGTGAGTTTTTGCATAATGGCCCACACCCTTAAGGGGTGCCTTAAGTATATACCAACCTTTGTATTACCAATCTATTTACAAACCAACCATCAATCTAGCCCTAAAGAACAGTATAGGGTAAGTGAAAAAACCCTCCTAGAACATAAGAGGGGAAAGAAAAAATCCTACCCGGTCCCAATGGCAATCATTATTATACTGTCCTATGGGCGGGAGTGGTGGTCGATGCTTCTCACAGAATGAGAGAGAAGGGGATGGCATCCAACAATGCCAACCCTACCTCACACACTGGAAGGTTCCATGTAACCAACCAATCTCTGCTTCATGGGGAGGAGACAAAATTGCTCCACCCCCCAATATGTTGAGGGGGTGAAGTGTATTCTCATGACACTGAAGCTCTTCATTTTTATTTTTAAACATTTGTAGAATATGGACTGCCTAGGTCACTTGAAACCCCCTCTAGCTGGATCCCTCTTCCCTACTTACTCTGTCATGGTGGGCTTCTCCTCATTCGCTCCACTTACCCTTTAGACTTAACTGAGACTCAATATAGAACTGAGTAATTACTATACTGAGTAATTTCTTCACAGGACATTCTAGCTAATTAAAATAATAGCTTTCAAACCGTATCACACTTAAGTAGAAAAATGTGAATAGCTGATATAACAAACCTTTCTAGAAGTCTACCTTTTGTGTGTATGTGTGCTAGTTAATTTTAATTTCTGTAATATCCATCTGCGTTTAAACTGGTTTCCCCCCCATAATGCACGTTCAGAGTCTTTAAGGAGGTGGATACAACCTCTAAATAATTTTCTGATTAATTAGTTGGTCCACTTGGGACTTTTATCACACAAAGGCAATACACCACTGCATTTGTATGATTGCAGTTAATGGCAATAAACTGATCACCCTTGCTGTTGCATATTACTGGAGTTTCACAGCTGTGACAATTGACCAGTCCATAGTCCCATGTTCATACTTCCAGTTAGGATTATAACATTATCCTTCTACATTCTCCTGCTCCATAATGATTTTTTTATTAACGCAACTAGAAGGTGAAGTGTTTTTATAATTTTATTATAACACAATAATAATATAAAAAACACAAATAAGGCAAATATTTCTACATATATTCACACTCATAAACATACTTAAATGACAACTACCTAACTACACAATTTCTCCAACAAACATATTCTAATTACATATAATTCTAAAATAGAAACCTACCCACATAATTCAGTTTTAAAAGAGGATTTCCTGGTTTCTCTATAATTTAATGTTTTTTCTTCTTCTTTCTTATGTCCAGCAAAATACTTCTGCTTTTTTACATTGATAGTTTATATCTCCAAACTTGTACATAAAAAAGATTTCTATTCTTTTAAGAATGTATGCAGTGATTTATCCCTCAACAAAATTGTTAACATGTCCATTTCTATTAATTTTCACAACTTCACAGTCTACCATAGTTGGCATCTCTATTTTTTCCCCACTTCTGAGCATATAGATTTTTTTGCTGCTGTTAACATGTACTTCAGTATTCTCTCATGCTCCTGCTTTATTTGATTGCTGAACAAGGTTAAGTAATTTTAACCAAATTACTGTGAAGATGCAAGTGGGAGAAGATGAAAATCCTGTCTCATAGCATCATTTGGGTGGCTGTAGGCTGGTGCTGAACCAAATCAGGCTCATTACACAAGGTAAATGAAGGGACTGTTGCACACTCTGGGGCTGCTGATGGATGTTCCTGTCAAAAGCAGGGGAAGATTTATTATGGAGAGGTGGCAGACTGGCAATGGGTCGCACATTCTATTGGGCTATAGCAGACATGGGCAAACTTTGGCCCTTCAGATGTTTTGAAATTGTGGGAGTTGAAATCCAAAACACCTGAAAGGCCAAAGTTTGCCCATGACTAGACTATAGGGATTATCACTAAAGGTGATGCTTCAGAGCTTTGCTATTTTGTTTTGGTAGGTGGTGGGCACTCTTGCCCTGTTGGATGGTCGCTCCTCCTCCTCTTCCTCTTCTTTTTTACACTGTACAGCAGCACAACACAAAGTGGCATATTGGCTATTCCCTACATGCCCTAACTTCATTTTGGTGACCAGAAAAGAAGCCAGTACATAAGATTTGAGGACATTGGGTGTTGCATATTCTCAAGTGTGGCTGTTTTTGTGCATTGCAGTGCCTTGAAATATAGCCACATCAGGCCATCAAGGAATGAAAATTAAAATATCCCTGTGAATATAAAGCCACTGCTATATTCAAAATGAGGATGGATGACTTGGAGTCTAATTCTGTCTTTGTATGTGTACCATTCAGTTCCCATTTACATATAAAGAACAAAGTAACAATCATCTGCATCATTGCTAAAGAGGAATTCACATTGAGCTAAGGGCCCTTTCACACTACATAAATATATCATAACAACAGCATATTCCATCCAATGAATCCTGGGAGTTTTGGTTTATATAGATGTACTTAGACCTCTCTTCCAGAGGAATGTAGTGCATCGCCAACAGTATGTTGCCATATTAACTAATGTGAAATCAAAGTGGAGAAAAATGCTTCTTCCCAACTAGGAGGGATGCTGTTCTCTCCCCCCCCCTTCCTTCTTCTTCTTCTTCTCTCTCTCTCTCTCTCTCTCTCTCTCTTTCTCTCTCTCTCTTTCTCTTACTTTCTCTCCCTCACTCACTCTGCTTGGCATGGTTTCTGTAAACACATTGCATCATATTTCATTTTCTTATTAAGGTATCAATCCCTTCATAAAATAATTCCAAGAACAATTCATGGAAGGTGGTCCTCAGAGCCAAATCAAAAGCAACAAAAGTTCAGAAGAAACAGTAAAGGATCAGAAATTTTCTGGGAATTAAAAACATGTCTCTATTGGATTAAATGCAACAAAAACTCTATCTCGCCTCCCAGTGGGCAGGCATAATGGCTCTCTTAACCTGCTTGTCTGGGCTGGATACACATCAGCAGTGAAAGGCTCCAGAAACATTACAGGAAGGGAAATGGTACAGAGGGTAGGAGGAACATTGCCATAGTTGAGATGGCTGTTTTCTTGAAGCCTCTCTGCCTGGTCTGAGCTCCCTGTGGGATTCAGTTTAAAGCCCTCTAGATCAAGTTTGCAAGACTCCTAACAAGCATATTCTTATGGAAAAAGCACTTGCCAAGACAAAAAGCCTGTATTCAGTTCTTATTCTTTTTGATATTTCTACAGATGTTGACACAATTGCTCATGTTCTTCTTTTGTATACATCCAGGATTTACGGATTCTGACCTCAGCTCATTTGTGTCTTATCACTCAGGCAAGTCACTTAATGTGGTGCTGGATTTCATTTTCCCCATTCAGTCAGGGTTCCACAGAGATCTGTTCTGGGATCCTTCTGGATTTTTCTTTATACACTCTGTCCTTGGGTGATTTTATGTATCCTTATTGACTTTAGTACCATCTTTCGTAATGACACTCAGCTCTATTTTTCTACTCCAAAATTTTCTTCTGATGATCAGCATCCTAATACAGTATGTCTCTCAGCTATTTTGGCACAAATGCTTCATTATTGCCTAAAATTTAATATAGAAAAAGATGGAATTGTTTTTTCTCTCCTTTTCTCTCCAATGTACATTCTCTATAATGAAACTTCATCATGTGGAGGAAGCACAGAGCCTGAATTGTAATTTCATCTTGATCTTTTATTCCTAAAGTGGGAGATGTAACTAAGTTAATACACTTTTTCTTTATAATATTGCCAAAATAAGACCTTTTTTGCCTGCAAAGACTTTAATTTATGCCTTGGTCATTTCCTGTCTTCATTATTATAATCCTCTTTTGACTGGTATTCCATTAATTCAGCTTAACACGTTGGTTTCAGTTTAACACTATGCTGCTAAGGCTGTCTCTTTGGCCCATTATTTTAATCAAGATACATCATTTGACAAAGGAATAGGCAACCAATAATGGAGAATTGAAAGTAGAATATCCCTTCATTTGTTGTCCATTTCTTTTATGATACAATAGAAGCTCCTTGCTTTACATTTTGAACCCTTCATTTAGCTTCTCCATATCTTACAGCCCTTGTTTCTCTCTGCTGCACTGTTCAGGACCTTTCTTCTCTGAATTCCATCTCTTATCCAACCAAATGTTTCTTCTTTTTTAATTTGGTTTCACAGTTTTCCTCTTTCTGTTCCATAGCCTTGGAAGAATTGGCCTCCTGTGTTTTCAGAGGCTTCTCATGTCTGTCACCTTTCCAGGTCAATTTGCTTTGCTCTGTCCAAAAATTATTCAGATTTCCTGCTGAGCTGCAATATAGCTGGGCCAGTTTCAAGCTCTTTAATCATACGTAGCTTCCAATGGAGTTACCAACTGCACTTGCTGCAGCTCTATTCATCCTCATGCAGGAAAAACAAATATGACACAGTGGCTTCTACATTTCCCCCCTAAAATTGTTTAAGCGGGAAAGGATCTCCCCCTCAAACGCTATTCAATGCCCAAGCAAAATACCTATGTACGCTCCCTATTTACTAATCCCTGCACATTTCATACTGCATGGCATAGTGGTTCTGGTGTTATCCTTTGAGGGACTGGGTTGGAAACCTGCTGGATGACCTTTAAGTAAGTCTCACTCCCTCAGCTTCAGAGGAAGGCAAAGGCAACCCTCAGAATAAATCCTGCCAAGAAAACTCTGTGATGAGTCTCCATAAGTCAATGTTGACTTGAAATCACATAATAATAATAAAATAATGATAAAACTTTTAAAAGACTGCCCTCTCTCCCCAAAGGGACCCAGGGAGGTTTACAAACACAAAACAAAAGGTAAACATTCAATGCCTCACATGAATACAAACACATCAAGGTAATAAAAGATAATGCGCAGAAACAACAGTAAACTTACAACAAAGAATTAAGCATCGAATTGAAAATAATTTTTAAAAATCCAATAAGAGTAACTAAAACATGAATGAAACATTACAACATATTCCCTAAAAGCAATTATGATACAATTACATTAAAATGGCTAACACCAGTATTCATTTAAGTTGTACCATAGCAGCCATAAAATACAAGTGGGTTAGCCAGCGTACCAATGGGTTAAAATGTCCTAATCCTCCTCACATCACAATCACATACACAGTTTGTTTAGTGTAGCTAGCAGTGTTTCAACCAAATCACTGACTCCTTCCCAGGAGGAATTCCTCTTCCTTAGAGCACATTTGTCACAGATGGGACTCACAAAGAGGTATTTGCAGAGTAAGTGTGATGGCTTGACAGGTTGACACAAAGCAGTCTGTTTTATCCAACCCAGTGTTGTCCCAGGTGCATGTTTTGCCACATATTGTGGTGAATATGTGGGGTCCCGGCGGGAAGTATTGGGAACCCATTGCCCATGCCCTACCTTGCCTGACTTACCCTTGGCCCCATCTCATGGGGGAAGTGCCCACCACCTGGCTTCCCCCCATTGCTGCAAATGCAACATGGGAAGCCTCCCAGGTATGCCGGTTCCTCTCCCCTTTTGCCATGGAGCCCCACTGGAAGTAGATGTATGCCATGGGATGGGCTCCATGGCAAAAGTGGAGAGGAACCGGTGCACAACAGACAAATTAGCCCATGTGATGAGGTCACCAATGTATCAGACTAAGGTTCCTGGTGTCTTTGGCAAGCATGGCCTACTGACTACAAATAAAGAGGCACTGTCCAGCATTTCTGGAGGCCACCAGATGGGAAAACGTGAGACAGAGCAACTGTATGTCACCTTCACATGACAGCTCTACGATACTGATTGGAATTCTGCTATTTGATCCCTCCATTATATTCCAACAGTAAGAAAATGCAAAGAAATGAAAGGCAAAGGTTTCATATGTAGTTTTAAAAACCCACCTTTTTAAAAAAATGTCTACCACAATGACTGTTTTTGGAGGCATGATAAAAATAATTTTTGAAGAAAATATATTGAAAGAATAGTTGTGTATGTATGTATGTTCAAAGTAAATACACTCTAGCACTTCCTTTGTCCAATCATCTTGCAGTATTCAGTGAGGATAAATACTTGGGAAATGGAAAAACACAGATCACGCCAGCCTGCTGAGTAACCTAATATCATAGAGTCAAGGGAAAGTGATTTAAATGTCTAGATACTAAGACACTATGACACAGGCTTTTAATGGAAAAAGGTCAACCAAGATCCTTGAAATGCATATAAATCTGTTCATATATTCTGATAACTGCTGATAGATTGAGCAACATTCACGAATCATGTCCCATGGGACACTGTTCAAATCAATTGGCGGTGAAAATGTAGTCAAGGACAAAGGGCATCAAGACCCAGAACAATAAATCTCCAAGGATTTAGGAATGTAGTGAAAACCACCAAACAAGAAACCTATCCTCACTTATCAGGATTACACAGTAAGCTCTGTAAATTTCCTGAGTTCACTTTTTGAACAGTTTTTTTTCCTAGTTCTTAATGTAATCAGAATTTTTCTCAATCAAATATGTACAATTGTTATTTATCTACTGAAAACAATATAAATCTTTCTTCCCTAGATAATAATAACTATGTTCTTATAGAATTATATATTATATGTTTAATTTAAGAAATTAATGAAAGTTTTTAAACGGCACAGTAAAAATAGATCCATAGAAAGGTGTTTTTTCCTTTAAATGTTTCCATGTATACATTGTCAAAACATGCATTGCACATACATATAGTAAAGCTGAAATGAAAAACTACATTATTATAGCATATTGTCCTTTACATTTAAAAATGTTTAAAACTGGATTGTAGCATGTTTAAACAGAAGAATTAATGTGTTACATCTACTCCCGAAGACTTCTTCATAGGCAGATGAACAGATGCTTGCCAGGTATTAAAGTAGGAAAGGAATAATAGAGCTGAAAGAGAGAAGAGGTAGCTATAAAGTAACTGTGTTTTTCGGGCTTGGCTGAATTTAAGCTGCACCGAGTCCCTTCGGGGAGGTGGAGGCGGGGTACAACAACAACAACAACAATGTAAACTCTGTACAAAAAGATAAAACAAATGGTGTCTGCATTTTATTACTGAAGATAAAGACCTCTTACTATCTTAGGACGGGCACAGAAGAGGAAAAAAGGAGGGTAACGCTCCCAATGAAATGAAAGATAGCATACTGAATAATTACTGAGATGTGAAAAGAAGCACTCTTGAAGCTCTGTGGGAAGTTGTGTGCTGATCAAGCAACAGTCTGTTCAAGAAAATTCATTCTCTGGCAGGAATTCTCTAAGGTCTCAAGCTAAGCTCTTCAACTTTGCTATTGAGCCCCATTAATTGCCAATGGCAAAGACTGAACTTGAACCTTTTGCATGAATGTATATGCTTTTCTATTGAGCTCTCTCCTCACTTGAAACTGGTCTGTGATACAGACAATGTAGAATCAGGTCCAAAGCCATAGTTAGAAGCAGTGAGGTGAACTGGCAAGATGGAGAATGGGGAATTCTAAGCAACTGGAGAAAAATGCACAGAAGAATCTTCGGGAAGGCAGAGAAAGACTGATGCATTAAAAACAAAAACCCAGATTCAAGTAAGGAAAGCCAAAGCTTTTGGATAAGCAGATGACATCCAACTGTTGTGTTTAGGACTCTTGGCAAGAAGAATTCATTTTCACATTCAGTTCAGTAAGCTTATAGCACCTCAAGCAAAAGTACTTTTCTTTAACAGGCTTGTTAGAAAAACTAGAGTGAGCTATTTGTTATTTTATTTTTAATATATATTTCTGTATCCTTATTGGGGAAATCTTTAGATACAAAGTTCACGTTACAGTTTAAAGTTACAATTATTTGGATGTAGAATAGAACAAGAAACAAAGTGAAATAACAAACAATGATTTTACAAACAGGAGATCTAGAAGCATGTTTTGATTGGGTGAAAAGGAGCTTGGTTTACGTTGGTGTCGATTGTGGTGTTCAGGACATGCTAACAAGCCTGGTCTGAACTAAAAAACAGGGTTTGGCACAAACGTTGCATCTGCCAATATCTTTCCATGCCTTTCTTTGGCAGGATCTGGCAAGATGGAGTGAAACCATGGCAAACATCTATTGTGCTTTATTACTAGTGCCACACGGGCAAGGATGGAAAATGGATTCTAAATTCTAAAATCCAATCTATATGCATGTGAGAAAATCAACTAATTAACTGATTGGGAAGAGTGAAAAGTGGGGGTCTGAGTGCAGGGAAGAACATCATGTAAATTATCAAAAGGCTTGCAGAACATTTTGTTTCTGAACACAGCTTAGGATACCTTGTACATTCTGGGGGCCAGTTGTGCAGGGTCATTGTCTGGCTTCCAGAGTAAATATAAAATTATTCATCCATTTGTTCGTTGATTTATGTTTTGTGGATGCTGAGTTTTTAAAGATATTGCTGCAAAAAAGGAGGTGAAATCAGGTATGATCATTCTGCTACTGTAGCTATTGCCAGTGGAATCAGGAGCAAATGTAATGGGATGGGGTCACCATAAATCAACATGTGACTTATCCAGTAGGCTTTTAAAACCTGCTCCAAATGATTGTTGCAAGTATGAAGGTGCTCCAAGGGGAAAGAGACAGAAAAGGAAAGTCCTATAAAGATAAAAGATGTCTTCCAGCCAAAGATGTAGCTAGGAGGAAAAAGGCAAAATGAGTGCTTTGTTCCCCAAAGAATTCTGTCTCCAAAATGAAATGTTTCATAATTGCACATATTTATACCATTCAGGGTGAGACACTGAAAATTGTTCACTCTTAGAATGCTAATATTTACTGTATCTGCATCCCCTTGGTAATCACTTGTTGCCTTTTCTTTGGGTGCCTAAACTTATTTCTAAATGATCAATTGAGATTTTAAGTTTCTCCAATGTTGGAAGTGTGAAAAGTGATGAAAATTTCATTTGAGAAGCATTCTGTTTAGGCCACTGGTACCCTTGGACTCAGATGTATTGTGCCTTGTGTCATTCATGAGTGTTTTGAGAACTGTTTCAGATAACATTGCAAATAATCAAAATAATTTTCAAATAGGTAGGGATTCTTAAACATATGGAACAAAGATTTTACCATGCTTACTAAAATTTCATTTTATTGGCTTTGATCTGTTCTGATTATAAAATTTATAATTCATGGGAATTTTTATTGAAAAAATGTCAGAACTTCAGAGTATAATGTTTTCTTCCTATTATAATAAATGTGTGTACATACATGAAAATAAGCTCTATTAAGGACAGTAGGACCTTTTGTAGTAAACTTGTATAGTATTGCACTATAGATTATAATCTTGTACTACTGCCTTGACGTAAACATAACAGTGCAAATTCTATTTCTTCCCATTCAGATGGAGAATTCAAGAATTTGCCACTCACATAATTCAGATATTTTTCAGTGGAGGAGTATATCTACTCCTCAAACCAGAATGCAGAGTTACTAGCTCATAATGGGGGAAAAGTAATAACTGGGCTATGATTCCTGGATGTTATTTATTTGTAGCAGAAGTTGTTCTGCATCAGTAACAGTTGGAGTTTTTCATGTCAACTGAACATTGACTGCATGCAGTTAAAAGGTTTGTCTAAAGTACTAGACCAGGCCTGTACAACATGTGATCCCTGAGTCACATGCAGCCTACAGAAGCCATTGGTGTGGCCCACAGAGCGCCCCTGTCTCCCATCACCTGTCTCTTACCACCACATACCAAGACTCTCCTGCCTTTGACCTCTCTGGTTTGTGTAAGGGACAAAAAATAGAGGAGGGGAGGGAGGAAAAGAGAGGGAAGGAAGGAGGGAGGACGTGAGAGAAGGAAGAAAAGGGGAAAGAAAAAAGGGAGGGAGGGAGAGAAGGAAAGAAGGAAGGAAACAGAGAGGGAAGGAAGGAAACACAGAGAGAAAGAACTCTCAATTCAGAAAGTGTGGTGTAGTGGCTTGAAGCTTGGACTACAGCTCCACACCGACTGGGTGACTTTAGGCAAATCACACTCTCCTAGCCTCAGAAGAAGACAAAGACAAATTTGAATAAACTTAACAAGAAAATCTGAAATGACATGAAGGCACACAACAAGAGCAATCCTAACTATTCATTAATTATACCTTACTTGGAAAGTGATGTGCTAAACACCTATTTGTTGTCCCAAGATGCTTAGCCTATTTAATTTTGGCCCCCTTACTACTGACAAGTTGTGCAGGCCTGTACTAAACATATTTTGGGAGTTTGTGTTCAGAACTTTGGACAGCTCCTTTAAAGTTTACAGTGTGGGGTGAATCCACCAATCCATTCACATGGGAAGCACCAGAGTTCTACATGGAAAAGGAAAATAAATTTCTGAAATGAAGGAGCCTGATCTTGAAATGAAGAAGCATGATAATCAGCGGCCAACTCCCACCACTTCACATATTCCTTTGTGGATTTTCTCTAAATCACTGTCAAAGTGATAGGGGTTCCTATTTAGTAATACTTGGGGTCATTTAAAAAAAAACATAATTAGAAGTTGAAAGCAGGAATTTTGGAAAAACTGAATGTAATAGAAAGAGGGATGAAGAGAGAAGAATAGGTATAACAGTGTTCTTTTTTCTGATTAGTCAATGCTTCCTGAATTTTGGAAGCAGTCTTTAATATCTTGTTTCCGAGGCTGTGATGCTGAAGCAATCTACACATTTTTTTTAAAAAAAATCCCACTTTTCCTCCATTCCAAAGTTCATTCACCTAAAGAGCATGTTTAATTTTGAGCATATCATTGCATCCAGATTAGTAATTTTTTAAAATATTTTTTATTATATGTATTTTAAAGGTAGGTCACTATAAGAGAGCCAGCATGGTTTAGCAGTTTGAGTGTTGGACTCAGAAACTGGAAGACCAAGGTTGAAATATCCACTCAGCCCATGGAAACCCAACTGGCAATTTGGGCATTCTCTCACCTTCAGAGGAAGTCAAGGGAAACCCCCCACTAAACTAATCTTGCCAAGAAAATACTGTGATATATTCACCTTAGGGTCATTGTAAGTCAGAAATGACTTAAAGGCACACAGCAATAACAACAAGGCTATTATAAGTGTGTTTACTGGAAAACAAGTTGATGGGTCTTGCAACTGACTGAACATATGTAAATAAACTAGGAAAGGCAAACAGCAATCAAAATCATAAAAAGTTATAGAGTTTCCCCTTCCATTATAGTGCTGGTGGCTTAGGAAAAAAAGAGTTATACAAAATAAGATGAAGATTGAAGCTACTTCTCCCTCTCACTTATATTAGAGTTTAGGGTTACTACTTGAAACCAAGTTGAAAATTCAGTATAGATAAGATGAAATATGTTTTCATATAGTACACAGATACACTGTGGAATTCATAGCTACAAGATATACCAAAGGCCACTCACTTGGATAGCTTTGAAAAGGGATTTAAGAAATGCATGGAGGAAATTTCTGTATACTTTAAATGGCTTTTATTCATGACAGCTACTGCATGAATAAATGCTGGATTAGATAGACCTTTGGTCTGTTCCAGAATGGCTCTTCTTACATTTTCATGATTGAACTGTCTGTTTATCCTGATTGCTCTCTTTTTTCAGTCAACCTCCCATATGAAGGAAGCCTTGCTTCTGTTTCTCTCTTCCAATCAAGTATATGTCCAAATTAAGTCATTCTTGTTGACATGTTTGCTCAGTGTGAAGTGATGGAGAGGCAGCGCCAGCCAGAAAAATGTGCCTATGAAAGAGGGCACAGGTGTTGCTCTCAAGAGAAAGCATATTTAATCTAGTTCTGTGTCAGATCTTCTTGCCACTGTCATTTTTAAAGACAAGGGTACAATATTTGAGAGTTAAATTGCGTACGGTCATGCTAATCCTCCCAAGAGGGTTCCCTTTCTGTACCCTTTATAGTCATTTAATCCATTCTTGTGCTGAACAGTTCAAGTAGTGGTGCTTGTTTTCTAGATTATAGTATCTTCTTTGAATTTACATATAATAATTTGGAACACACACACACACACACACACACACACATATATATATATATATATACACACACACACACACACACACACTGTATATATATATACTGTGTATATATAGTAGATAGATAGATAGATAGATAGATAGATAGATAGATAGATAGATAGATAGCCTGGTCACAGTAAAGACTGAAAGAGGCCAAAAAATGAAGATAATTCAAATAAAACAGGTACTTGGCAACTTATAGGTGTTCTACTTTTATTTGGGCAGCTTGTGGGCATTCTACTTTTCCTGGAGGGGTGCATGCTCCAGGAAAAGTAATTAAATTCATTGTTTGGGATTGGAGATCTCCCTATGCGACCAGAGGCACAAGTGTCCTCTTGGAAGTGGGAGCACTATTTACAATCTTACGTTGGTGTCCCAAATATACCCTCATTAATGATTTGCCTCCCACCCAGATGATTGGAAAGCATTACTTAGAAGGCTGCCCCATATCTTGTCATTTTTCTCACATGTAAAGTCACTCATGTGAAAAAATAGCACTGTTTATTTAGATGTGTTGTTGGAATTATGCTTCAGATGGGGTGAATTTAGTGTTCTAGGACCCTTTCACGCCATCTAATGGATGGAGCACCACACCGAACATCCCATGACATTGTGTGAGTCCCAGTAGAGGCTCCGCACCCAAATGGGGTGAAAGCATCGGTGGACGCTTTCCTCCCAACACGGGAGGCTTCCTGTATTGTGTTGGCTCCAATGGAGTCAGCACAGGGCCTCACCAGAAGGACAACACTTTCCCCATGTGATGGGGAAGGCATCACCAAGAGGGATCTGCACTTGGGGTGACAGATCCACCCCACAGCCCCACTCTTTTCTCCCAGATGCTGGGTGAAGCAGGACAATTGGCCTGGCCTTTATGATGAGGCCCCTACAGCTGTCTTCAGTATCCTAAACTTTGGCCACTCGTGTTTTAGTAGAGTTTGTTGTCTGTATATGCCCTTTGTCCAAATAACATCATGTTATAGGGATACTCAAAAGCTAAATGAATGAATAAAGTAATGAGGCTGAATTTCTAATGTCCTCTTTTATATCTATTCTACCATCTATTGGCTTGTGTGAGTTTTGAGAAATAAACTTCAGTTTTTTATTGTCATTATTCAGAAAAATAGTTTTTATTCTAATAACCAGAGAGCTACTCTGAAACAATTTGAAATATGGTTTAAACCCCATTTTTTTAAAAAAATGCTTTGAATCAAAGTTATTCTAAGCCATCTTCCCCAGAAGTCCTGGGATGGAAGCCTTTTGCTTGAGTAACCATGAAGAGCTAATTAGAAAGGATGATTCAGTGCATGTGATTTAACAAAACAGGCTGATCAAAATAAACTGTGGGCTGAAAATTTCAAATCAATAATCCAAAGATCCCTTTGCCTCCTACTTATATTATGTGAAAACGTTCATTAGTTTAACCCACAGAGTTAGCCTGTGTAAATAACCTAGAAGAAATGGATGGTACATAGCAAGGGAATTTTATCTATAGCATGAAAACAACACAGGAAATAGAGAAGTGATTTTAAATGCTTTCCTTGGAATGTTTGAATTATGGTGCTCTAATGCTTATGATTAAAAATAATGCTTAGAAGTTATGCAGTACAGTGTTCCCCCGCTATTTCATAGTTCGCTTATTGCAAACTTGCTGTTTCTCGGGTTTTTCTCTTCCCCCGGAGCCGTGGGGGAGGGAGAAGGAGGAGGGGGAACTGGGCCTTATTCTGGCGGTCTCTGGGCTGGACCTCCACTGCTCTCTGCTCCTTCCTTGAAGACTCCTTGGCCGCCAAGGCCCAGCCCAGAGACTGCCAGGATGGGCTGAGGCCCAGTCTTCCCTCTTCATTGGCTGGGCCTTGACACGCCCCTCTTCAGCACCGGCTTTCTGCTTAGAGAGAGCTCCCCCTCCTCCTCCTCTTAGGCACTTTGGGTCTCTGAGGAAGAGGAGGGGGTACCTCGGTGCAGCCCTCTTCGGTGCCGGCTTCCTGCTCGGAGAGGGCCATGCCAAGGCTGCCCCCATCCGCCTTCTTCTCGGAGGAGGACCTTTGGGCCTCCAAGGAAGAGGAGGAGGAAGACCAGGGGAGTCGCGGTGCAGCCCTCTTTGGCACCAGCATCGTCCTTCAGCGGTGCCTTGAGAAGGAAGAGGAGGAACCAGGCGCTGAGCCTTACACTGGGGCTTGTCTCCAGGAGGCCGCTGCTGAAGAGGGCCGCGCTGAGGCCCAGCCCGGAGACAAGCCCCATGGTAAGGCCCAGCGTCTGGCTCCCCCTCCCCTCCTTCCCCTCCTCATCCCTACTTTGTGGTTTTTCACCTATCGCGGGTGGTCCTGGAACATAACCTTCCGCAATAAGTGAGGGAACACTGTATTTCCAATCTTTTTGCATTATAGATTCTAGACAGCAGGGAGGTAGATTAACTTTCCATTTGTAACTTTTTCACTCATGACCAGAATATATGACTCCTTCTGGAATTTATAATGAATATAACATGTTTTGGATTTTTGTTTCCTCTGTTATTACTCCTGAAGAGAGGGGATCCAGAACATCAATACCAAATGCATACTGATTTTGATAAAAACAACCCAAACAGTGCATCCTGCTAAAGGTGTACACTTGAAAATATATGACTAGACCCGTGCACACAGAGAGAAAAGGAAGGGAAAATAGAATATAAAACCATAAAAATTATCCACATAGAATACCCAAAAAATGAAATGATAGTCCATGGTTCATTCTGGACTAAGAGGAGACGGCTAGAGCGCGAGTGGAAGAAACTCCGCGACGGAGCCTCAGTATCTGCTTATAAGCTAGTTAAAGAGGCTTATGAGCATGCTGTCAAGGCGGCCAAAATGGATACTTTTCCGCCTTGATAGCATCTGCTAGCTCACGCCCGGCCCAATTGTTTAAGGTAATTCGGTCTTTGACGACGGTCCCTATTGTCCCAAAAAATAGCGATCAGGCCCTCACTGCCGGTGCTTTACAGAGCTTTTTCGCAGACAAGATTCTGAGCCTCCGCCGGGACCTTCCAGCCATGGTTGTGACAGTAAGAGAGCTTGAGACCCCGTGGCCCTCCGCCGGGCCCACCCTCGACCGGTTTCGGCCACTGGACACAGATGCTGTTGATAGGATTGTGGCTGCAGCCAGGCCTACCACCTGCTCCCTCGACCCGTGCCCCTCCTGGCTTGTTAGATGTTGCCTGGAGGGGTTACGTGGGCCTCTGTTGAATATCATAAACAGCTCCCTTGAGCAAGGAGTCTTTCCAGAGTGCTTAAAAGAGGCGGTGGTAGCTCCATTACTGAAGAAACCATCATTAGACCCTGCAGTTCCCTCCAACTACCGCCCAGTGTCGAATCTTTCGTACCTGGGCAAGGTAGTTGAGAGGGCAGTAATGGAGCAGCTGCGGTCCTTCCTAGATGATGCAACATGGCTAGACCCCTTCCAGTCCGGGTTCCGTTCGGGGCATGGGACGGAGACGGTTCTGGTCTCCATCACAGACCAACTCCGCTGCCAGCTTGACCAAGGCGGGTCTGCGCTGCTCGTGTTATTGGACCTCACAGCAGCGTTTGACACGGTCGACCACAATCTATTGACCCACCGCCTGGCCATGGCTGGAGTGAGGGGGACAGCCCTAAAATGGCTGACCTCCTTCCTCCACCAGCGGTCTCAGCGTGTGAGGAGGGGCAGGGTGGTCTCCGAGGGCTCCTCATTAGTTTGTGGAGTTCCGCAGGGGGCCATCCTCTCTCCTCTGTTATTTAACATCTACATGCAGCCGCTTGCACAGCTGGTGCGGAGTTATGGGCTGGAGTGTCACCAATATGTGGATGATACCCAGCTCATTTTGAGGATGGAGGGCAGGCCAGGATCCGTCCCTGATAATTTCCAGCACTGCCTCGAAGCCGTTACTGGATGGCTGTGAGCCAGTAGGTTGAGGGTGAATCCGGCGAAGACGGAGATCTTGTGGCTGGGCCACCCGGGTGGGGTAGATGTCCAGCTTCCGACCCTGGACGGTGCGGCGTTATGCGATGGGTCTTCCGTGAAGAGCCTGGGAGTCCATCTGGACTCTCAGCTGACCATGGAGGCCCAGGTCTCTGCGGTCAGCAAGGTGGCCTTTTTCCATCTCCAACAGGCAAGGAGGCTGGCCCCCAGAACGACCTCGCCACGGTGATCCAAGCCACGGTCATCTCAAGACTAGATTACTGCAACGCTCTACGTTGGCCTTCCTTTGTCGGCGATCCGGAAGCTCAAGCTGGTGCAGAACACTGCCGCCCGGCTCTTGTCTGGCTCTCCAGCAGGTTGCCATATAACACCTGTTTTGCAGGACCTGCACTGGCTGCCAATTGAGCACCGGATCGCCTTCAAAGTGTTGGTTCTCACCTTTAAGGCCTTGCACGGCCTGGGGCCAGCGTATCTGAGGGACCGTCTCACTCCATATTGCCCTCTGAGATCACTGCGGTCCGAGGATGCTAACTTCTTGGAGGTACCTTTGGCGAAGCTGGCACAGCTGACATCCACCCGCCGGAGGGCGTTTTCTGTCATAGCTCCCACGCTGTGGAACACCCTCCCGGCCGACACCCGGGCAATGAAGGACCTGCTCCCGTTCAGGCGGGCTTGTAAAACCTATTTGTTTAGGCAGGCCTTCGATGGGTAGGCCCGTGCGTCTTGGTTGTGCCACTACCTCAACTGTGTTGTTGTTTTTACTGTGTTGCTTGTTTTTAATTGTTCTTAACCTTCTGTATTTTATTGTGCCTTCGGCTCTTGTAAGCCGCCGCGAGCCTTCGGGAGGCGGCGGCATAGAAACCCGAATAAATAAATAAAATAAATAAAATAATCTATCTTCAAATATTGCTCTGAGAACAGTCCAATGTTATTCATGTGGATTCATATCATAGGACTACATTCACTGAAAAGAACAATGGCTCATGCCAGCTCAGTATTGCGTTATTTCCCCAATGTTGTGTCATTAATGTGGACATTGAACAAGGGGAACTGATACTCATCATTTTTTATACATGTTGTTTAATGTTTTCTATCAAAACTCAAGGTTATGAATTAGGATTTATGCATGAGTGGAAGCCTATGTACATAGAACATGATGCACATCATGTCTTCTGTTGCAAATACTCAATGCCAAGATGTCTGTGCCCAAATGTCAGGCTAAAGAAATCAGAGTACAGCCAATATTGCAATTCTGCCATGTCTTTAAGGGTCTTTGAAGAGGTAATATAAAGATTTCTTATTGACTTGAGAAGAATAGAGTAATTGAAGTATGTTATGCAAAATAATAAACAAGTATTAGAATTGTGATGCAATATTAGTCTTTGTGTGATGGGCTCCTCCTAAGGATGTGTACAAATAATGGGGGGAATGGGACCAAATAATGAAGAATAAGAGGCAAATTAGTTCGTTTTCAAATTCTCTATCTGTTGTAGAATTCCAGTTCAATTTGGATACTTTTTCTGTTTCTACAGCTTTGCACAGACTTCCTTGATTATTCGTGGTTTGCATTGCATTAGGAAACCGCAAAGACAGAAGTAAATTAATTTTAAAAGCAATCTGCAGTGAATCCTGCAATGAAGACATCTGTTTATTTTAAAGAACAATATGAGTTTGAAAAGCTTCTATACTATATCAAAATATTTTGGTAATCCCAGCAATTTATCATTAGCTTGTCTTGTTCTTTTCGGAGCTCCGTATGTTTTATTCCATGGTTGAATTTGTGAGGGAGGAACTGGCAAAATGATCCATAAGTATCCCTTACCTAAGAAAATCCTGTAAAATTCTTGAGGTCGCCTTAAATTGAGAAGAAACGTGAAGGCATATACACATATTTGTATGAAGGAACAATTCCATTTTAAATTTTATTAAGCAAAATTAAATTATAGTAACCCAGTTTTCTGAAGTGATTTCTGTGGATCTTTGTGCAATAGTTCTAAAGTTATATATAAATTGTATTATTTATCCTGGTCTTTTACTTCAGATTTCACATCTTACAGTTCACAGTATGATCCCCTTGTATAAAGGAACCTGACTGGACTTAATACAATGATTTTAAAAGCAAGCAGAAACCAATTACAGAGAGACCAGTAGAATCGTTTCCACAAACATCTTATCATACTCTCTGTGAGTCCAGGCCTTGACGTTCCCTGACTGTGCTCGCACAAAAAAAGTGGCGTATCAAAGGGATGGCAAAAGAAATGTCCCATGTATCTTTATACACCGATATACCCATATGTTTATGGTCAGGTGCTTCTGTACTGAATGAAGGAATAATCCTTTTAAGTGCTGCCATTCATATAACTGTACAATAACAAAGGTAATTATTTTAATAAAATTAAGTCTGGGAACTGAAATCAGGCATCAATATTAAACTTTGGTGTCATGGAGCACGTCATCATCATATAATCATCTTAAATAATGTTGCTATTGTTGCTATTTTCTTCTAAAGATGTCGTGCCCAGGAAAGTACCTCCTTCGTATGATCATACATTATTGAGTTGCTTGAATCTTAATATTTGACTTCCTAAATTGTCAAATATTAAGATTTCTGGCTACCCAAATGATAAAAAATTACAGGTTAATGAAGGAGGTATGTTCTTGGACATGATGCCTTTCGTAGAAAAGTTGGTACCAGTCGGAAATGACATGGAAATAATAGAGTGAGCTCTTACAATCACATACACAAAAAAGAGCACTTCATCAGGATTCAGCAAAATAAATTTATCCAAAACTAACAAAATTCACATATGAATTAAACCAACAAAATCAGGGGAGCCTTGCATAAATAAAATCATTTTGCAAACTATTTGAAAAATGTGTCTCGAGAGGATTCTTTTCCTCCCTTAAAAATTAATTTTAGTTTAACAGATTAATACAAAACCTACCTACAAACGAATGAAAACAAAGCAAAATACTAAAAATAATAATAAACGGTATTACTACTACATTCTAAACATAAAAAATTACATACAGCCTACATTATCTAAGGGTTAATATTCTCTCAATTTTCTACACCCATTAAATGAAAACGAACCATTGATATATCCTTTCCCCACATAAAAATACTCCAAAAGCTAGTGACAGAGTTTTGACCCCATCTTTGCTAGAGGAACACAATAAATGAGTCCCAGACTTTCTTAAACTTAATTGGAGATCTCTCCTTAATCAACATAGTAAGTTTATCCATTTCTGCAAGTTTACTTTCTGCAAGTTTATTTTCATAAGCAAATCACCTTGTGTCAGAATTGTTGAGTGTTTCCACCTTAGAGCATAGATAATTCCTGCTGCTGTTGCAACAGTAATCTTCCACATTTTCTATCAAGTTCATCATGTAACATCCCAAGCAGATATAGTTCAGGTTTTATTTCAAATTTAACTTTAACAATTTCTTCTAAAATCATATGTATTTGTGCCCAGTATTTCTGGGCCCATTTACACAACCATCACATATAATAAAAGGTGCCTTCCTTTTCTCCACATTCCCAACAATCTCTAGAACTATTTTATACATCTTAGCATTCCTTTCCAGTGCCAAATACCATCTGTACATCATCTTATAAAACTTTTATTTCAAGTCACTTAATGTACATTTCAAACTCTTTGTCTCGACCCTTTCCCATTGTTCTATTTCTTTTTTTTACCAAAACTTTGTGCCTACCTAACCATACATTATTTCACCTATTTCTCTTCCATTCGAATATTAACAACAATTTGGCATGAATCCCAAATTTCAAACCTTCTTCTTCTAGTTGTAGTAAACTTTCATTTCTAAGGAAGAACCAGTTCTTCAACCAACTACTTCATCACACTAGAGAATGAATCCACTTTAAATCTGGTTTCTGCCTTCTGCAGAATTCTGTGGTTTGTAGTTTAGTGAGGCTGTTAAAGGCTCCCCCCTAAACTACAAACCCCAGAATTCTGCAGGAGGAAGCAACCGGATTTAAAGTGGATTCATTCTCTAGTGTGATGAGGTAAGTCAGCCAGCATGCATGGCAGTAGAGTTTGAGACTAGGAAGACCTAGTCCTCCTCTTTTATTACCGTCTTGCAATACTTTGGATCTGAACCTTGGTCTTTTTCCTTGCCAAACAAATGTTGATAGCTCTCTTTCTTGCTATCATTTAAATGGGGTGCCATGTGGATTACGTGTCAAGGCTTGAAACAAAAACAACTTTGGTAGTACATTCCTCTTTATAGCTGTAAACCTTTCAATGTATACAATTTTTTTAACTTCTTTCTATGTTAAATCATAATTATCCTTAAACATTGAGTTTTTGGTAGAAATGTTAATTCCCAGATATATATCTTTTTGTACAGTTTATTTATTTATTTATTATTTCGACTTCTATACCACCCTTCCTGAAAAGGCTCAGGGTGGTTCACAGTAGTGAACAACACAACACAATATACTAAAAATATAATAAAACAGAATAAAAACAGATTAAGACCAGAGTAGGGGTTACAATTTAGAGATTTAATGCCTGGCGTTCAATCTCTAAGCTCAGATAAGGTTTTGAGTTCCATTTTCTCAGATAAGGTTTTGAGTTCCATTTTTGCCTTGTTCTTGTTCAACATTGCTGTTTTCTAATTATTTATTTTAAATCCTGATACTCTTCCATATTCATTCAGGATAGAGTTCAGACCTATATTCAAAGGGTCCTCTAGAAATCACTAAGTCATCTGCAAGAACTTACCACTTACAACTCTGTCCTTTTATCCTTACTCTTTTAATGTCTTCTGCTTTTCTTAGAATATTGTTCAAACCAACAAAAACAACAAAAACAATAGTAGAGAAAGGAGACAGCATTGTCTGGTCCTTTTCTGTATTTTTCAAGATTTAGTTGGTTCCCTGTTGACCAAAGTTTGAGTGCTTTGCTCATTATACATTTGTTTAACCCATTCTTTTTTCCCCATCAACTTCCAATTTCCGATGAATTTCACTTTATTGAAAGATCTGTTTCTCTTTTTAAAAAAACATGCTATGTGCTACGAAATCATGGGAGTTACAGTTTTTCAAGGTGTTTAAGCCTTCTCTGCCAAAGAGTGCTGCTGAATTACCAATACCACAGTGGCACAATGGGTTAAACCCTTGGGCCAGCAGAACTGGTAACCTGAAGGTTGGCAGTTCGAATCCGCGGGATGGGGTGAGCTCTGGTCTGTCAACTCCAGCTTCCGATGTGAGGACATGAGAGAAGCCTCCCACAGAATGGTAATGCATCTGGGCAACGTCTCTGCAAACAGCCAGTTCTCTCACACCAGAAGCAACTTGTGGATTATCAAGTTGCTTCTGACACAATTTTTTTTAAAAAAAACAAAACCAAACTACAGGGCTCAGGATTCCATAGCCATGGCAGTTAAACTGATGTCAACATTCATTAATTCTACAAAGTGGCCTAACTAGATTGTGAGCCACCAATTCCAAAGTTTAACACTTTTTTCCCTGATGACGATCTCAAATGTTGTTGAGCATACTTGCGTGATATAAAAATAGAAACACGTTGGGTATTTAATAGCATAGTAATAACAAAAGGGCTGGCTCCCTGTAGTGCAGGCCCTTCAGAGAGTGTGACTGAGTCAGCCTTAATCACAGCAAAACACCATAAGGGAGAAGATGTGAGTCACGATCAGCCAGGCAAAAGGGCTGCATAAAAACACACTCTTGGGAAATGAAAAGGAAGTACCAAGTAGGATGAATATTGCACATCTGACACCTCAAAGAGTTTCTGGAGTGGAAGCTAGTTCGTAATGTGTTTTTAAAGGATTTTAGATTTAAGAAAATGTCTCTTTCTGCCAGGATTGAAGTCTTGACAGGAGCCTGGTTTTAAAGCGCCTTTCTTAAAGAGTATTTCTGTTGACTTTGTATCAGACATATCAGTCTATTAAACAGATGTGTTGCTGTACTCCAGCCAAGTGGATGAGAGCTACGAATTTCCTCTATCAATTAGATGGAGAGATCTGCAGAAGAGCTGGATTAGAATAGTAATTGTTCCATCCAAGAAACTTCGGCCTTTAATGCTTTGGAAGAGGAGAAACAGAAGCTGACTAGAACTTACCTGGACGTGGATATGCTTGTCACCCATACTTTGATTTAAATCATTTAAATTTTCTAATAATATAATATTTTAATATAATTAGAATTAGAAAATTTTAGAAGAAAAAATCTCATACAGTATAAAGACTATTGAGTCAAAAGTAGATCTTTTTGTTAAGCAACAGGTTCAATTTTATTAGAACCATGTTGGAGGACCTAAGATTTCTAGAGAGTTCATATTAATCAAGTCCATGAATAATTAAATCCACAAATGTAGAGGGCCAAATTAAATTTTCAATGTGGCAACTACTAATTTGTAAATTCTTGAGAGTTTATGAAGTCCCTTTATTTATTTTTCTTCCTGAAAAAAATACAGAAGATCCAAATCTGGAATCTTTGTGCTGGTCAGTAATATTATTTATTTTAGAGAAAACTCCAGTCAATAAGTTATATAATTCGCGAACAGAGCCACCATAAATGTTGAAATGAACCTTGAATTGTTCAACCTTATCAGCAAGGAGGAAGGAGAGTGAGAGGTTGAGCTATAGATGACAGTTACACTGGAATCAAATGTCATTTATGTAAAATACTTACATTATTGAAGCAATGACACTCATAAAGATAAACCTACCTCACATATTATCCAATGTTTCCTTATCTAGATGAATATTCCAGTCACTTATCGTTACAATATTAGTTTTAAAGGGAAGAGCTGGGCAACCTTGACTGGAGCCAGCCAATCACAGCCAATGAGGTGAGAAAGGAAGCAAGAACTGGGGCTTGTCTCTGACAAAAGGCAAACAGGGGAAATATTGCAGAGAGATGCAAGAAAGATGGTATACAGGGAGGGGAAGGCTGTAATGCACCTGTTAAAGTAATCCAGAGTACTGTACTCCAGAGCTTCCCTTTTTTTTAGTCCAGACAGCTGACCATGCTAACCACACATTGGGAATGCTGCCCCTTTTTCACTGGCCAGCAGAGGCTTGCTGGCGAAGTTGCTTCTTGTGAAGTCACAACAAGGCTTCATGAGATCAGCAAAAGTGACATCACAGCAAGGCTCTGTTGGGGAGCTACTTATAGCTGGTGATACAGCAGTGGGTCTGCCTGATGTGTAGCCACATCAGGCTCCAGAACCCCAATCCAGCTGTCCACTCCTCAAAAATACTGGGCTCACTCCAGAACTTCCTGAGGTTCCCCAGTCATATGTTGAGTTGATCATTTTCAGTGGTTGAAAGTTGATACTGAGTAGACATGGTCAGAGTTAGAACAATCAGCTAAGGGGGAAATGAGTAGTGTTTGGGGGAGCTGTGAATGATTACACAGTTCAGGGGTTGTCATGCCATCCAACTGTCTGAATGCACTTGCTTATTGTTTTTATGACTGTTTCTGGCTGTTCCAATTATATTTAATAGAGAGTCTGGTCATACGTACCACTACCTGAAGAATATATCCTCTGGTCCACATAGGGATCACCTTGAGACTCAAGTGCCCGATCCAGGAAGGGATATTGGGAGGTCAGGGGACCAAGTGAGGGATAGTAGCCAAACGGTTTTGACCTGGAGGGCAGCCTAGAAAAGGCTGCCATACTAGTTATCACCCATATCAAAATCAGACTCATACACATATAGAATATATAGAAGACAAATCCCTTAATACAGTCACCCATCATATCTAACACAATTTTAAATGGGATAAGCTCCCATGAAACCTGAAAGTGGTTGCCTGTTAAGCATTTAAGCCTGCTTATATTTCAGTTCATCCACAGATCCTGTGGAAACAGTTAGGCATAAGTATAATAATCTTGCATTTTCCTCAATCCTACTTTATCACAATATTATACATTAAATTGTTTTTCTTCTAAAGGAAACTCCAGATGACAGTATAATTGCATTAATGGCTAAATGCCCATCATCAGAACCTTTCTCCTGTGTTTCTATTTTGTTTCTAAAGTAGAATTCTAAAGACATTTTCTGATTTAGTGTATAAAGTGGTGGTAGGTAATGTGTTGGGTGAAGACTATTCTGCCTGCCAATGATTTTGAAACTGTCCCTGGTTCATCTTCCGTGCAGTTTCAAGGACAGCAATAATTTATTTCCTTTTTCATGAAAAGAAAAGGGGGGTTGCATATGTTTTAATTGACATAACAAATTCGTGAATGGTATGGTAATTAGTTTCTATAGCAGATTGATTAAGGCTTAATAACATTTTCAAAAAATAAATGCTTTGCAATTACGTAGGAACAAAATACCATCTGGGTTCCTCCCATCATCACCTCTGGTTTATTTTTAGTGCCTTCTTATTGAATGTTTGTAAGGCATAAGATTCTTATTGCACATATTATATATCCGGCTTACAATACAACACATGTTTCCTCATAAGTAAATCCAACTGATTTGTCCATAAGACTTTAGCTTCAATTCAACTGTTAGCAGAAAGTAGATTAGATTTCCTCCATACAGGCATGTAGCCAGGGGGGGCTAAGGGGGCTTCAGCCCCCCCCCCCCGTAATTCTCAGGGTGGTCCGCGCAATGGCCTTACTGGTACATTATTTAAACTGTTATGTTTATTTATTTCACCATGCTCATTATAACTGTTTTATGTTTATTCATATCATGATCTGATCACCATGATCCCTGTCATTATATCCAGAATGCTGGACTAGATGGGCTGACATTATGGCTCTTCTTATGTTCTTATGGATTTATATCCTGGAAATGAAAAGTAGAGCAAGAATTATTGGGTATCTGGACCTGGTTGTTCAAGCCTTTGAAAACCCTATCTGATCTAGATGGGCTGAGGCCCGATTCAGCATGGCTCTTCTTATGTTCTTATGTTCTTATGATTTATATCCTGGAAATGAAAAGTAGAGCAAGAATATTGGGTATCTGATACAGACCTGGAGACCTGGTTGTTCAAGCCTTTGAAAATGCCTAGTCCCTATCTGATCTTTGCAATTGTTATGCAGCTTTACACTTTATCCCATGACCTAGTCCCATAGTTACAGCTTTGCACTTATCCCACTCCCTGTCCAGTCGTTTACAGCCTGGCCACGTTTACAGTAGTTTACCGCCACAAGTTGATGAGAACTGTTTTAATTGAGTTTTTAAGGTTGTTTAATATATCTATATGTTTTTTCAACTGTATTTTTAAATTGTTTGTCAGGGGTACTTTGAATGCAATTTTCCTGCTTCTTGACCAGGGGTCAGACTGGATGGCCCACAAGGTCTCTTCTAACTCTATGATTCTATGTGTTTTATTTTATGTTCTGTTTTTGGCATTTGGTGCCATGTGTAAGCCACCCCGAGTCCCTTCAGCGAGTTGGTGGCAGGGTACAAGAATAAAGTTGTTGTTGCATTATATACTGATTATATGAAATCTTATTATCTTTTCAAGGACTGTAAAGCATCCACTATTGTTAGATTGAAAAATGTTTGTTAGATTGAAAAATGGGCTGCATCTCTTAAACTCATGTGGTCACAGCAATTCTATTCAGACTCATACCAAAAGTGGAAAACCCAAGAGGAATTCCTACACCTTGTAACGTGTTGAGTTACAAATTCTTTGTGTCTACTGTAGTATGTACAAGTAATCTATATCTGATTTATTAGTATACTCATTATTCCAAATCACATGTATCTAGAGCAGCCTTAGCATGCATAGCAAATGGTGAGGAGTATTCGAAATTATAGCTGAACAACATCTGAAGGATTTCATGATGGCCACTGGTGCCTCAGGGCACTTCCAGACAGGAGTTAAACCTGCGTTGAAGTCCCCACAACCCAGGCTTTACTATCAGGATGGCATGCAGCCACTCCAAAGCCCCCCAAAAGAGCCCCTAAAAGTAAATAAACTTACCAAGCCACCATTATGGTCTTCCTCACACGCTCCTGGCATGAGGAAATGATGTGCCAGGAGACAGGGGAGGCTGGGGAGGAAAATCCCATCTCACCCCCTCCCCTGGTCTCCTGGGGCATCAGTACCTGGTAGTGAGGCCCCACAGGCCCAATACTCCATTAGACCTGGACCTTTCAGGAAGGCCTGGATATAATGGGATATTTAATTAACTTGGAATAACCAAGGTTATTTCAAATTAATTTGTTTTTACTGGAGGCATTGTTTGGACAGGTCCCACATTTTGGGCCTATCTGGATGGGCCCTTAAAGATACAAAACATTATGTGCTGTCAACTGATAAATGAAGGACAAGGAGCAAATGTTTGGGGATTCTGCAAAGCTGTGGGCTAGGGATAAAATTTAAGAAATGGGGGGAAAAACCACACACAACAAATTGAATCAATTATCTTCACCCCTTCCTTGACATTCTACTTTTCCCAGCTTAATTTTATAAGGTCATAGAAGTGATCTCTCTTAAATAAACCACATTTGTAGAGATAAAGCCTTTGTAATAGGAAGTATATCACATAAATTATCTAATCAACTGTGAATGAAGTTTTTGAAAGTTTTATTGAATCAGTCATCTGGATAATCTAGTAAAGTGGTCATTCAGAGAGAGATATTGAGAAGGAAGATACAGAAATTGAGTGAAATTGCTCAATTTTTGTTCATGTTATATAATTCCCTAAAGGACAGCTGTCACTGTGAATGCATAGCATGGTGACATCTTAAAGAGCAATACATTTATTGCAGCATAAGCTTTGTGGATTAGAGTTGTTAGAGCATACGGAGAAGTTTGCTGATTCAGACCAAAGGCCTATCTAGGCTGGCATATGTTTCTTACAAAAGGTAAACAGAAGTTTGTGGGAGACCCATGCGCAGGGCATGAGTATAAAAAACACTCGCCCCACTCTTTATACACTCAGTAACTTGCTCAGAAACAAACTGACTCTTGAAGGTAAGGTATTCGCATCAAGGCTAGTAGTAATGATAGAACTGTGCCTCAGAATCTGCCCAGATAGCTATCATTATAACTCATAGTAATTAATTTGATCATTTTTACAACAATGATGTGTAAATCATTATTTCTCTTTGTATGTGCTGATGTGAACAATCTTCCCTGCCCAACTTCATTGTATGTTGCAGACTTCTACAATGCAATATTAATGTTTTTGAACATCTCTATATTTCCTGATATCATAGTCACTCAATACATGTGTGGATTTTGTTTATTTATTGTAATTCTGATCCTTTCTCCCAAATTAACCTTAGTAATTCTAGATTGTTTCTGTTAGAATTTGAAAAAGAACATCATGATATGTGGGTTAACTGGAGAGAGCTGTGTCAGCAGCCAATTAGTTGAGTGTGCCAGGGTTCCGATTGGCTGCTGCCTCTGGCTGGCTGCTGAGGCATGACCAACGGTTCTAACTGTCATTCTGCCATTTGTTCTCTCTCTCTGCACAGTGAAGAAAAAGTGCTAACTGCCAACTATATATAAAACAGATCATTTTGAGGCTTGAGGCATATTTAAAAAACTATTTGAAAAAGGTTATTCTATTCCTCTGTTCCCTGCCTGTATTCAAAGAGACTGGTGTATATATTGTTACACTGTTTGAACCTTTGAACTAAAGTAAAGCTATGGTTACTTGTTCTACAAGCCTGAGTGATACTTTTATACAGCAGGATATAGATACACTGTTCCCACGCTTACTGCTGAGGTTATGTTACAGGATCACCCACTATAAGTGAAAAACCACAAAGTATGGATGCCCTGTCCCTTTCCTTCCTCACCCTCTTTATCTTCGTCTTCCTCCTCCTTGCTGCCACTTGCGATTGAGGAGGCGACAGAGGTGTCGCGGGGCCCAAGCAGCGGCAAGAGGCCCCAGCAAGACTATGAGGAAGAAGAGGTAGGTAAAGAGAGTGAGGAGGGAGGAAGAACTACCCCCTCGCCATCTTTACCTTTTTTCCTCCTGGTCGCCGCTAGGGCCTCTGGCTGCCAAGCGGCAGCCAGAAGCCCCAACGTGACCATGAAGAGGAAGAGGAAGGTAAAGAGGGCGAGGAGGGAGGAAGAGCCACCCCCTCACCCTCTTTACCTTTCTCCTCCTGGTCCTCGCTGGGGCAAGAGGCCCAGGCCGCTGCAGTGTGCAGTGTTATATATATATATATATATATATATATATATATATACTGTATATACTGTGTGTGTGTGTGTGTATATATATATATATATATATATATATATATATATAATATCTCCCAAGAAACAGCAAGCCTACAGTAAGTGAACCATGAAGTAGCAAGGGAGCACTGTATGTTGGTTTAAATACTGTTTTAAAGCTTCTGTTTACTCTGCTTATTCACATTTACTAACCGTAACAGTTTTGTGTTTGCAATGGAAAACTAAAAATTTAGCAAATGTGTGAAGACTGCAATGATCAAGTGTACTTAGCTGGTTTGGAACATAATTCTGTCGTGCATATATATGTTATTTTCTAGCTAAAGTTGATTTTTCTGTTGTTCATGATTTTTGAAGTATTTCATATTTCAATCCATATACGTATTTTTAAACAAAGTTTCATTTTTGTTTGTTTTCTTCTTTTTATAGTATTTGCTGAATATTGTAAATATGTGGTGTTCTCAATAGGATGAGGTATTGTAAACACTGTTGTTAGACAGTTGAAAGAAACAGTGTGGGAGTCACAATTACAGGTTCAAGAACCTATTTTCTTCTTTCTCCTACACACACTCATCTCCTGTCATATTCTCTCCTGATACATTGTAAATTTCCCGTTTTTCTTTAGTGTGCCCTCTTATGTGTATTGACTCTGCCTGTGAATGAACAGCAACAACATATTTTTAATGTCAGCTTCCCACATCTTCCTTATAGACTGAGGCAGCTGAGATTATTCGGGATGTACCAGATGTCTGAAAAGCTATCTTGTCTATTTGTGCATTTTCTGAATGGTTTATATTAAGCTAGTGAAAACATTTTCCATCCCATCACTATTGGGACCATGCAGACATCAGAGCAGGATAGGCTATTGATTTAATGCACATTTGAAGTATGGATGGATCCTCTTCATGTGATTTTGAGGAGATTCTATCAATGCAAGTCATCTCTGTTCATTCATATCATGGAGGAGTAACTTCAGTGGATCCAGGAATTACTTTTGGGGCCTGGGACCCTCTTGGGGTGTTGGGCTGCTAGAAATGCCCCCTAATGGGAGAGAGTACACAAGTGACCAGAAGCCTATGTCTGGTTTCAAAAAAAATTAAGTGAATATCCTATTTCAAAGGTAATAATTGGATCTCTTGCAGGGTCACAGGAGAAGCAGTTTATTTTCTCAAAACTGCAAAAGAACTGTTGACATTTTCACTTTTGTTCAACCATGACAGGAACTGTTTCTTGCTTCGTACGTGTTCATTCTCCATAGAAGTCGTGGTGTTTCTGTGGGCAATCCTGTTAAATGCCTTATACTCCATTCTGGACATACTGTTTATTAAAAAGAAATTGCTGGAACTGAGTGTCACAATCACGGACTTACTGGCCCCTTAATCACACACACAGAGACGTACTGAAGGCTAACTACTTTATTGAATATAAAATCAGTTCCAAAGAATATAGTCCAATATGATATGATATAGTCCAAAAGGCTTGAAGTAGGAATGTCCAAAAGAACGTAGCAAATAGGCAAAAAGCTTGGCAAAGCTCCGCAGCCAATGCGGATCAGGAAACAGGGCAAGGCTCCGCAAACCAATGCGGATCAGGAAACAGGGCAAGGCTCCGCAAACCAATGCGGATCAGGAAACAAGGCAAGGCAAGGCTTGATGACCACGGCTTAGCTTGTGGTCCCACTCCGCTTCACGCCTATCCAGGTAAGACGTGGCCGGAGAACTGAGGATCTGTTCCCACGAATCCTATACTTAATCCCTCGGCCGAGGTCCCCGACGCTCTAGGCTTCTTCGTCTCCAATCCCTGCTGACGGACCTCGGCCGGTCTAGGGCCCGGGACCAATCCCTCCTGCTAGACTCGATGTTCCGTCTTCTATCAAAGGTTCGACCTTGTCTCTCGGTAGCTGTGTTGCTATCTCCCTGAGAGCTTTCCTCCCTAGCCGTTTCCCATGCGCCTTCTTCCATATCTTCCTCCGGAGGCTCCTGGGAAGATCTCCCTCCCGGATGTTCATAACTCCCGAATCGGAATCTAACTGCACCTGGTTATCTGAATCATCCCTAGGACCAAAACACATTTCTTCCCAGGCCAAGCTCTCTGTGGGCGAAAGAGGCCCTTGCGGGGAAAGCTGCCCTTCACCCCAGTCATCTAGCTCATCCTCTGAATCCTGTTCTAGCTCAGCTGGTTCTAATGCTAATGGGACCCCAGGTCCTGTCCCCTGCCCTCCAGGCACAAACGAGAACTGCTGTGCTACACTGAGTTATAGTTTGAAGACTTCCTCAGGATGAGAAGTAAGCAGAGCTAAAGCATAGTTGAGCTACGCTGTAGTAGTTCCTCCCCATTTTGTGAACAATAAATGAAACCAATTGTGAACTATAAAAAAACCTTCGTTGCTCCCTTTCTTGGCCTCATTACAGGAAAGGGAGCAGCTGATATGAACAAAGAATGGAGAAATGCTCTGTTCTTTTTGCCCATTTTTATGGGAAATGTATTGAGATTTGAGTGTTCAGCTCCTAAGTATAACAAGGCCCTATGTTATGTTGATGTAATGCAAATATGTGCAGATAGTATTTGCATATTTCAGAGTTTTAAATCTGACCAGCTCAGCTCAGATTTGATCTGTTAATTAAAAACAACAATTAGCTTAAGCAAAAGTTGAATAAAACTAGAAAACGCATTCAATAAGCATGGGTCAGAGTTACGCAATTGTTTATCTGAAGAGGTTCGGGGGGGGGGCTTCCATTATATTCTCAAAGGGGCCCATGACCCAAAAGAGTTTAAGGGCCACTGATCTAAACGGAAAATGCAAGTATAAAAACAAACCAGGAAAATGTTATTTTATCTATCCTTTGCAAAATATCACTGCCAATAATAATATTCTAAAGAATTAAAAGATTATATAAAGCTAAAATTGCAATTATTCAAAACAACCAAACCATATATTTCTGACTGATCTTGTTAGCACTTTTAGAATATTTTGATCTGTTACAGGCATTAAAATATTGCTACACTTTTAATAGTTTGAGGATATTTCATTTTCATCTTCTAGAAATGTGGAAAAATTACAGTACATCAAAATGAAGTATGATATGTTTATGCACCCAGCAACAACTTGCAAGATATAGCCATGATGCAAATAGTAGATCTAACTAATGCAAATTAGCAGCAACACATTTTATGTGGCAATTGTGGTTAAAGCTTTAAAATTCGGTCACAATACCATGTATTAATCACATCAAAGAATCTGTTGAGATCAGCAAACTACTATGGTTTCCTCTCAGACAGATGATTCAGATCTGAGTCATCTGACTATGGTGGTAGCTTCATGTCTACTGCCTCAGCAGCATTAGCCAAAGAGTTGAATCTTATCCTGCCCAAAAGCCATCCAGTCCAACTCCTTTGTTCCTACCATCGCTCTGCTGCACAGCTACTGATTTGACTATTTGCTACTCTGGTACATGTGGAGTAGTCCAACCCCTCCTTTTGCAAGCTAAGCAAATTTCAAAATTCCTGCAGTTTAAGAGCTCTGTATTTCCTTTTTTGCTGTCCTAATTCTCAAATGCAGTAAATATTATTGCAAGTTTAATTATGACAGATTTCTGGTCTAAACATATAATCCCAAACCTACTCAAACCCCAGCGAAAGAAGATAACATAATAGTACTAAAACTGAAGTTTGGAGCTAATCAGTTTAACCATAAATAACTTGTGATCAAATATTGTAAAATATTCTGTCATATCAAAAACTATTTGGTGTAAGTTGTAGCCTGCTTTTAGTTTTCTTGGAGTCATAATCCCATGATGCTGATGGCAGTAGCAAAAAAGAGAAATGCACTTGCTCCCTGCCCTGCAGGTAGAAATAACAGAGAGAAAGAGACTTCTCATGAGATTACATACCCTTTCCATTTAGTTTTTTAAGCTTCAGCTACATGAATTTTTCTTTTAGTTTGGCATTTCAAGGCAATAACAAAGAATTGAGAGAAATGCCTGAAAGAAATACAGATTTCTCACACAAGCATATGTCAAGAGTCACCAGCTGTCCAGCATTTTATAAAGGAGAAGCGTTTGCAATGATAATGCAGGCAGACAATGTGACCATTTTTTCTATGAATACAAGCACACACATTTAATAAAGCTTCTATGAGTCTAAAATCGGGACCCTCTGCATATATTGCATTTCCCAGCATTATTACGATTCTCGTTGTTTCTATTTTTAGTTTGGTTTGGTTGTAATTGATTCAGGTTTTCAGTACTTACCTACTACATGATCACTATTCAGGGAATAGATTGACCATTTTTCTTTTCTAGGCCAAATGCCAGCCTTTATTGAGCATAATAAAGACATGAACTATTTAAATAGTGTTTTAATTGAAATATGTATCTATTACATTTAAGGTTTTTGTTTTGCTTTTTAAAGAGTGGCTTAATCTAAATGAGTTATTCTGGATTTTGAAGCAGGTCACTGTTAGTGTTTAAAAAGTGTCCCATCTCTTTCAACTGAAGCTTTCCTGGTTTACTATGAAATTCAAATATTATTTGAATTTCAATGTAAACTATTATTCTAGTTGATATTTGCTCTGAAGATGTCTAAAGTAAAGGTTTCTTCTTGACATTAAGTCTAGTCATGTCCAACTTTGGGGAGTGGTGCTGATCTCCATTTCTAAGCGAAAGAGCTGGTGTTGTCTGTAGATGCCTCCTAGGTCATGTGGCCGGGATGAGTGCACAAGAGCACTGTTACCTTCCCACAGAAATGGTACCTATTGATCTACTCACAATTGCATGTTTTTGAACTGCTAGGTTAACAAAAGCTGGGCCTAGCAGCGAGAGCTCACCCTGATTCAGACAGCCAACCTTTTTTGTCAGCAAGTTCAGCAGCTCAGCAGTTTAACCCACTGCACCACCAGGATGCCACCTGAAGATGTCTACATATTTGAAATACTGGTAGTGTCTTTGGTTTGTACCTGTGATAGCCTGAGTTTGTCCTGGAAGAATCCTTGAAAGTCATCTGCTTATAAGCTGCTACCAAAGTCCTATGAAAGTTATCTCTCTCATTATTAGAAGTAGGGTCTATCCTGTTTAGCACATTCTCCCATAGCTACAAATAATAAATATACCCTGTTCCATTCCTTATAGAAGGCCCAATGAAAAGCTAAATGTGAGCTTGGCCCTAATTTATTCACTTAATGGCTTGAAATTGTTCATGTCCCTAAGTGTTTCTATTGAATTAGTGTCTTTGAAAGAGTGGTTATTGAGCACCATAGCTACAATGCAGACTTTTTTTCTTGAATATTGTCCTTTTTGTTCATATAAAACGTGTGCCACTTGTACCTTGTAAGAAATGCACTCTTAATCTAGATAAATCTCTCTCTTCAGTACTCTTGTCTCACATTCATTCTCATTTTATAAAAGAAGTTGACCTTAAGTGATAAAGCATTTGGATCCCAAATTATGTGAGACAAAGGCAGGACACGTAGCAGGGCTGTACTGTTCTTAGTCTTTACTGCATTAAAAGCCCTTTGCAAGTTTTCTCATTCACAATAAAATGTTGAGTCCCATTTTTTAAATAAAAAAACCACGTCAATTGCTCTTAATTGCTGTGTGAATTTTCACCTCTGCTGGAGAGAAATGATCTTTACTTGTTATCATCAGACCATTTTGTGAAGAAAAATCTTCAACAGAAAAATCCCATCATGCTTCCTTCTGTGCAGAAACTCTTTCCAACTGAAGGAAAAGCTTTTGCATTTTTTCATTCTCATGTAGGTTCAAAATAAGTCCACATTCCTAACCCTTGCAAAAAAAAACCTCCTGTGAAATAGTGGGATCTCTCCTTAATATACAGTAGATGTGTGTATCTGTGTCACACAGAGCTCTAATGAGACTGGATCTACACTGCCTTTTGCACTGGATTATATGAGTCTACACTGCTAGAAAATCTGGGAAAATCTGGGTAATCTGGAATCAGATCCTGGGATATAGAACAGTGTAGATCCAGCCTGAGAGATAATATAAATCCCCAGAATCAGGCCAAGGCAATTTGTCAAAAGAGAACTGGCTGCCCGTGAGCATAATAACATAGTGTGGGATCTTCAGTAGCAGTTAGTGACAAACATAGTGATTATTAATAAACAAAGTGTTGATTGCTTTTATTGATTTAGGTTTTTACTGTATATTTTATGTTGTTTTTGTTTGCACTGTTGCTGCCTTGTAAGCCACCCCGACTACTTCTGGGGGGATGGGGTGGGATACAAATAAAGTTTATTATTATTACTAGCTGTACCTACCATGCGTTGCTGTGGCCAACCTTCCCTCCCTCTTCCTCTCCTTATTTCTTTCTTTCTCTCCTTCCTTCCCTCGCTTTTAGTCTTTCCTTCCCTCCTTCCTTCCTTCTCTTTGTCTTTCCTCCCCCCCCCCCCTTTCCCCCCTGCCACTTTCTCTCTTTTCCTCCTTCTCTACTTATTCTTGGACTGCAACTCCCAGCAGTCCTCCAGATCAATTTACCTATATCTAATCCATCTAACTGGACGATTGCTGGGAGTTTGCAGTCCAGGAATAGCAAATTGGAAATATGCAGGGATTGAGATGCTCTCAAAGAAATCCAAAGAGAAGAAAGCTTTCATCTTGGAAGCAGTGCATTTGGAGCATCCTCCCTTCCTAAAGGGCCTGGTCTAGGGGATGCTGGGAGCCGTAGTCTGGAAGAGAGTGTGAATATGCTACTGTGTGTTTTGTTTGCCAGGGGAGTCCTTTTTGCACATGTGCTGTAGCATCTTTTTGCTTTTTTGGCTTTTGAAGTCCCTTCTGCTGTGTTTTTCAGTATTTTTATGAGTGATGGTCACTCATTGGCCTGATAGATGTCTTGTGTCCAAATTTGGTGTCAATTCATCCAGTGGTTTTTGAGGTATGGTAATCCCACAAACAAACATTACATTTTTATTTATATAGATTATTATTATTATTTATTTGGTGTGAATGGGAGACTAGACCTTGCATTTCAGATTATACCAGGAATCATGTTTCAGGCATGATTCATTACTAGACTAGAGACCTCTTCACATGGGGCATTTTTGCCCCATTTTGCCAGTTTTATGCATAGCAAGGACAGGGCCTTCTGTACACCATCACACAACACACGGCAGGCCCTCCCAAAGTGGAGAAGTGATGAAAGATGCTTTCTCCTCCACTATGAAGAGGAAATTGAGCTACCCACACTTTTACCCCCTTTTTGCCATGTGATGGCAGAAAGGGTGGTAGGGCAACATGCCACCTGATGGGAGGAGGGAAAGGGTGCCAAAGCACAAGCTCCTGTCCCCCCGCCCCTCCCCCCATTTGATGAGGGGAGGAGGGAGGATACGCAAGGTTCCACACGAGCCACACTGTATGGCTTTCCTTTGTTTTTTGTGATTGTCAGTGTAATGGCACAGCCCAAAAGGACTGCATGAAGAGGTCCCAAAATAAGATAACTGATTCATTCTTCTGCATCTTCATTTAGAGACTTTCATATAAAAGTACTAGTTTTCTTTAAGAGGAAGCACCTTGATAAATTTATGTTTTATTTATTTATTTAAAGCATTTATATTCTGCCCTTCTCACCCTGAAGGGCAGAGCACAACATATAAATGGCAAACACTAAAACATGGCACAACATATAAATGGCAAACACTAAAACATACTAGCTAGACTATACACATACAAAAACATTAAAATCACTTATCTTGGCGTTAAAATGCTCTGTTTAAAACTGTGAAAATCTGTATATTGTTTTCAGGCTGTGTATTTAATTATTTTAAAGCATTTTCCAGGGTGTATGCCAATTTTCCTGTCAACCCTAAAGTTTAAAAAAAGAAAAGTTAAAATAAAAATAAGGCAATACGAAAAACACATTGCCATTCTAAAGAAAATTGATAGTGCTAATGGCAACAAATTACTTTTATGTTTTTATAGCATGTTATATTCAGAATACTTTTTTAAAAAGCTCTTTCCCTTTCTTGCTTAACCTTGATTGTTCACTGGTTTCCATCAGTGAATTTATGTGAATAGAGAGGACTAATTGTATTATAAAAGGACATTCTCTAGCTGTCATAAAATAATCAAATAATATTAATAATATTCTTTTGCCACCAAGTTTCTAGATTAGCCAAATTGCTACAAATCTATGGTGCTCTGCTTCTAATCATATAACATGTAAACTGTTTAATAGCGCTGATGTTCATCAGCCATTCATTTTGATTGGTTTTGCAAAGAGTAATCATGCAAATGCTGCGTTAATGGACAGGAGATAATCTCATACTTCATTCATCACAAGAAATTTTAAGAGAGAGGCACAAATTAATCTTCTAGAGAAGGAAAACTGTTTCTTCTAGTTTACAATAGAAGTGGGCCTCTGTATCCACAGATTCTGTATCCACGGATTCAACCATCCATGGCTTGGAAATACTCCCCCCCCCCCCGCAATTCCAAAAAACAAACCTTAATTTTGTATTTTTATATAAAATATATCATTTTACTACACCACTAGCTGTTCCGCCATGCGTTGCTGTGGTTCAGTCTGTGTATATGTGTTTTGTGTGTATATATGTGTGTGTATATTTGTGTATATATGTGGTTTTGTGCATTAATTGTTGTTGGGGTTTTTGCTTAAGATTAACACACTTTAGCTGTGTTTTTCAGTGTTTTTTCGAGTGATGGTCACTTGTTGGCCTGATAAGTGTATTGTGTCCAAATTAGGTGTCAATTCGCTCAGTGGTTTTTGAGTTATGTTAATCCCACAAACGAACATTACATTTTTATTTATATAGATTTTATATAATGGGATTTGTGTGTCCATGCATTTTAGTATCCCCGGAATATATTTGAACCAAACCCAAGAGGATACCAAAGAGCCACTGTAATATCATTGTTTATTTTGGAGTTTTAGCACTTGCTCTTCATACTACAGACTATGATCTCAATGTCCTAAATTAATATAACTTGTGAGGATACTAAATATTAATATCACAGAAGGTAGAAATGTGTAAAATGGCCACAAGTCTCAGAAGTCATCATTTCTCTACAAATGTATTAGGTAGAACAAAGTGTTGGCAAATGCTCAGCCATAAAAAGAGAGCTATGTAATATAGAAAGGAAATGAAAAACAAATCAACATATTTGGGTTGCATTTGAATCTCTTGTCACTTTAGAGTTTCTAAAAAAGCACTAACACTAAAAAGCAATCAATTTAAGAATAAATATATTCCTGTTGTAAAAATGTGAACTGCAGGTAATCACAGAACAGTTTATAAAGAAAAGACAGCTCATTTTAACTTATTCCCAGTGAAAATACTGTAGACTAAATCAATGTGACAATTTGAATATTTTTGGATAATTATCTCCTGTTTCTCACCATTTGCTATGCTAACTACGACAATTGGGAAGTAGTAATAATAATAATAATAATAATTTATATTCCACCCTATATCCCTGAAGGGACAAAGGGCAGATTCCAGTCACAAAAAGGCAAACATTAAATGTCTGAGTACAACAGCCAACACACACATAACCAAAAAAAATCTAACATTTAAAAATAATTTATAACTTAACATCTAGAAATTAAGATAAAACATAACCAATCAGATAAATTATATCAACATAGAACAAAGCATCCCAGAGCCAACTAAATTCCTTGGGGGTATATAATTATTGTCAAAGGTGTTAACTTGTATAGTCCAACAAGATCTGAAAGGCTGCACATTTTGCACCTCTTTAGTTTTCTCTTTTAAGTAGTTCTTGGTTTTGACTTTAAGAATTTAAGGTTCTTTCTACTAAATTCTTGTAAAATTTCAAACTTTACTCAAAATGTGCTACATTTGAGGGATAGCCTGGGTTTGAGATTTATTTGAATGTAACCTTTGCTTTTTAACAACTTATTTTGGGGAGAATGGGGGGACAAGAAACAGAGTAAGCAGAAAAACATGCCTTGATTACACTTAGCACAGAGATGAATATTGGCTGTGAAAGTCTGGCATAAAGACATCATTCACATGGGCCCAAGTGAGCTAAAGGTTACTGAAATGACACTGGGCTACTTGTTTCAGCTGTAACCCATAGTCAAAACATTCTTTTCCTGGCAAAACATGCACACATTTGACTGACTGGGCTCTATTCAAGTTCACTGGTCAATGAGTTCATAATTACTGTATTTTTAATATGCAGAGAAGCTACATGTTTCTGGCAATTAATAGATTCAGTATTTTTAAATGGCCGTTCTGCTTCAATCCAGCAATAGTGGGACCAATCACAAGTTATTTATCTTGACTGAAAAGTATTCAAAATATTTTCTGAGAAAATAAAATGCCTGGTGGTTTGTAGCCCCTACCTGATAAGAATACATTATATTGTGCTTTAAAAATATGAAGTATTGGGTGTTGAAAAGACAGGCCACCCAAGAAGGCGCAAGATAGAGCTGCTTGAGTGAACTCCCATTTCTTTAACATTTAAGACTCAACGGGAGCCATTTGACCCATGCCCTTCAGTGTTTGTTGACTCTTAGCTTATGAATTTGGACACTGAAAGGAGGTCATTGTGTGTTGCAAAGAAATACAGCTTGATAGAAATGTTACAAAGCAGGCCACCAAGTGTCATCATGGTTGCTGCTGCTGGATTTTCCATTTGGATGGTGTTGTCAGTGAAATCCAATCCAAACAAACTGTAAACATTCCTTGTGCCATCATGCCATCCAACTTTGATGCTGCTGCGGTAACACTTAAACATTTGCCAGGGAAGAAGAGTGTACTTTGTTCTGAACTGAATCTCACTCTTGCATGCCCCTTGAAGTAACTTCTGAAAAAAGACACATGTTCCCTATGGACCACATTTTAAAGCAGAAATCCTGCTTTTAAGTTTCATTGCTTTGTTTTGCTACCATCATGCTGCTGAAATTCTGTGGCGTAACACATAGGCACAATCTCCATTTATCTAGATGAGTGGCAATGCAGGTAGTTTATTTCTCGAAATGTCTTATTTTTGTCATTTATTTATATAATGCCATCACTGTACCTGGTGATTTACAAGTAAAACCACCAAAACAGTGGATCCCACCAAAAGCATACAATATAAAATATATGTGTATATACATACACACAGAGGGGAGGAATAGTAAAAATATAAAATTATATAATACAATGGACATATTCTAGTGATTATAGGGTTAGATTGGGTCTGGGGAAAATACAGGCAGCGCATTGTTGACTAGGAGTAGAATATTATTGTATGTACAGATCAAAACTATCACAATGTATCAAAATCGCTTTGGTACAAGTCTTGGGAAATTTCATTTTATAGAAAAAGAATGCTTATCCTAGGAACATTTTTTTCCCGATTCATGTAAAATTTGTTCAGATGCATTTGCTACCTTTTACAATCAAGCTCTCTCTCTCCTCCCCCCCCCTCTCTCTCTCTATATATATATATATATATATATATATATATATATATATATATATATACATACATATATACACACACACACCTATATGATAGTTGGAGGGTGTGGGTGTGTATATATATGCACACATACATACATACATACATACATACACAAACACACACACAAATACTGTCTTCAGCTGCAAGGGCCTGCTCTTTTGCCCAATGGAAAAACAGGTTATTTTTAAAAAGCAACAATAAAATACTTGTATATTAAAAGGTTTATTTTCACCATTTTCCTAAAACCTCATGAATGATGAAAGATGGCATGGATTAGGAAGTTCATATTTATCAAAGTCATGGTCCACAAGACTGTAAATAAAAGTAGTGCTGGATTTACCATTGTGCTTAGGTATGCTTAAGCACGGAGCCATGTTGGTCAGGAGGGCCCATCTTCTGACCATTTTTTTTTGCAATGTCTTGTGCTTATGTGTTGGAACTCCAAATTTTAAGGCATTCCGTTTTGGAGAGATTCCAGACATAATGATAGTTGACAGTTTATGGGAGTAGGTCTACTGGGTGACCTCCTTCAGAACTCAGATAAACAAGGGGCCTCATAACTGAACTAGCACAAGGCCTTATTTGACCTAAATCTGGCACTGGTGCCATCATAAGGAGACAAAAACTAAAGAACTACCTTGGATTGTGCAAAGACTAAAGCAGCACTCATGGAGAAAGGGTGGAAAGACTGGAAGGGAGAAAATCTCAAGAACTCTTTAAAAAGTTGACGAAATACCTTTCCTTCATCTCAACTGCCAGTGCTCTGGCCTCAGAGGGAAAAACCAAGCAGCGGTGTCAACAGGACTTAATACTTTTCCTTCCTTCCAGTACCTTTTCCTCCTCTGTAGCCTCCTCCTTCAATTGTAAGCCTGAGAGCAAATTAACACACTGTGAGCCTTTGAAGCTGAAGAGCAGGGTACTCTAAATATATAAATAAATATACCACAGTCCTGGAAGAGAGGCTGAATTTAACGTATTAAGTGGCAGCTAAATTAGAATCATAGTGTTATAAGCATGTAATTTGAAAGGCCCTAGCATTTTGTTCGCAGAGAGGTCAGTCAGAGGTGCCATTGGGAAGCCAAGAAAGAGGACATGAGTATGGTGTTGGGTGAAGCCTAAAACAATTATAAAGTGGTGGACAGATCACCAGTTACAAAGCTGTGCCATGGCTTGTAGAGAATGAAAAGACTTTGGATCCAGTCAGTGTGAAACCAGTTTCCTCCTAACCCTGGGGTGTCCATTTCATTTACATTGCAGACAGAACCATCACTGGTTGATCTACCTGCAGAACTTTCTGCAGCTGTCCAGGGTGTTGGGATTCAACCACACACTGCCCAAGTCTCAAATCCTCAACAAAGAGCAGTTAGTTAGTTCAGTATAAGCTAAGGCAGTGGTTCTCGACCTATGGTCCCCAGGTGTTTTGGCCTTCAACTCCCAGAAATCCTTAATAGCTGGTAAATTGACTGGAATTTCTGAAAGTTGTAGGCCAAAACACCTGGGGCCCACAGGTTGAGAAACACTGGGCTAAGGGTTCCCTTCCGCCATGTCTTCTGCATGACAAAATGTATCTTTTTCTTCTCTCTTTCTGCTCACATTCTGATTAGTTGTTTACAATTGATACTTTTCTACTGCAAGCTTTTTGGATCGGCGTTTTGCCTTTTTACATTTTAGTATGGAGAGTATGTGTTGTGTGTTTTGAGATTTCTCTCTGCTTGTGTGTCACGAGAGATATAGTGATTAGTGTTTTTTTCCCTCTCTTGAAACCTTAGAAGAGATGTGTGTTAGAGTAGCTCAGACCCAGTTATTTACCATGAAGAAATGTAGTTAGTTCTTTATTATTGTGAATAAACCTTTTGTGATTTTTTAAGATTGGAGTCTGCATGTTGGCCTCCTAAGCTCTGTCTGAATTCTTTACAGCCACATCACACGGCACTTCACGCTCTGCTCACGAGTGAGCTGATGCTCAACTTCAAGTGTCCTGTTTGTTATTGGATGCTCTGCTATAATTTAAGGTATTTTTCCCTAACACAGGGAGGCTCCATAGTTGCCCTGCTTCCCAAACAACAAAGATCACCTTTACTAGTGAATGAGCTCCTCCATTCCACCCATTCCTCTTCAGCTAATGGAACTACAGCTTTGGATTTTTCTGCTTGCAGACGACTTAATTTGATTTCTTTCTAGACAATAGTCATGCCACATCTATTCACTGTATAAAAATGAAAATAATGACCAATCTCAAATGGCTGTTCTTTGATTTATCAGTTCTTAGCACAGAAGTCTCTTTAATACTTACTTCTGAGTGAACATGCATGCATGGGCCTGCATCCCAAATAAAGTGCTGTTGCTCTCTTGAAAACTACTAGATAACACAGGTATGATTTCCCTTTTTCTTAACTAGAAGAACCAGTGCAGGAGAACTGAAATGAGGCAGTAGCAAATGATATAAATGTCTAAGCTCATACCTTACCCTGTTCTCAGCTGCAGCTTTCAGATCATTGTTAGCCTCTAACCACAGTAATTATGAATTAGTCATTAGTCACACATATGCTAAGTGCCCTAAGGTCAGAGTAATGATGAATGAACATGCTATTCTTATGAACTCCTGTCCTCTGAGTGCAGTTCTTTGATTCCCCAGCTGGAGGAAATCTTTCTTAGCCTGCTCCAGTAATAAAATGAAACATTCAATTCCATAACCCTGTGGTTTTTCGAGAAAATGGTCTGATTAATGCTCTTGTCTCTCCTGCTGCTGAAGGACTTCAGCTCTGAGCAGCAGCCATAGTCAGTTTAATTACTTTTAAACACGAATCTTTTTCTCTTAGTTATACTGATAAATACTCACCTTAGCAGCGTAAGCCTATATAATATGCTTGTGTTCAGGGCCAGGGAGGAACAGAGTGCCTACTGAAGTGGCTTGTGGCTCTGATGTTAGTGAAATGGAGAATCCACTCCAGGTTTTAGTCCACCTTCAAAGGAATTATTTAAGATTCTAAACCTAAAATCTGAAAAGGATTCACTGCCTGACTGGAGCCACTAACCTCCACAATCTGCTTCATATTGGCTGGACTGGAATGCAGGTATGAGTAGTATATTATGGACCTCTCAGTCCAACAGATGTTTTTGTTTTTTAATTTCTCCTCCTATTCCATCCTATTGGTGGCAGCTGTAATTAACAACAATAGCTCCAGAGTGGTATAACTAGTAGACCAAAATCACAGGAACACAGGAACCAGGGAAACAGGAAATCCAGATTTGACATTCTAGCCAAATGTTCCCTTTCAGAGCCAAATATTTGTGTATGAATTGACCTCATGTATAAGTCAAGGGCAGGTTCAGGGGCCAAAATTATGGCTTTTGATATGATTCGGATAACTTGAGGGTCACTCTTCAGAGAGGAGAAAAAATAGCACTACCTCAGCGGGGCAGTTGTCCCTGGTTGCCACCATTTCCTTGCTCAGTCATTCAAAAAGGCCACAAGTAGTGCCACAGAAGAGAGAGTAAAAAGGACAGTGCTTCTTTTAGGTTCTCCCAGGACGAACTAAGCTCTTGCCTTTCATCACTCTTTGATGATAAGATTCCTTTGTTGATAAGAGTACATTAACCTGTGGATAGATCAACCCCCTTTTTTGGTTGATTTTTTTCTAGTCTTACATACAATATAGTACATTGGCTTTCCATGATGTTTAACTAAAATTTCGAGTCTTGTACATGAGTATACAGTCCATTGGTGTAGCAACCCCGTTCTCTTTCGTGCCTGGGGGGCAGGGGGCGGCCCCGGGGGTCCCGATTGCATTAGGGCCAATTGCAGCTGATGAGGACATGCAGGAAAGGGATGATGAGGTAGCTGGGCCATCATCTCCCACTGAGAGCTTGGCATGGGATGATGGATGGCCCGATGGGTATGAAAGCTGGGAAAGTCAGGCTGACACTGAAAGTGCTGATTCCAATAATCAGTATGAGAAACCAGGTGGTTTCGGGTCACAGGAAAGGGTTAGGAAGATAGCGGAGGATGAGCCCATGGAAGCTGAAAGGGAGTCTGGCTCTCATGAAGATAGCGACCCAGGTGCTGGGAGGCAAGGACAGAGCTTTGATAGGAGACAGAGCATTGAGTCCAGCAGGAGGGAATGGCACCGTAGCCTAGAGCGCCAGAGGAGCGCTACGTCCCATAGTACAGATTGGCGCCGCAGCCTAGAGCGTCGGGGGTCTCACCAAGGGAATTCAGTATAGGATCCGTGGGAACGGATCCTCAGTTGCTCGGCCACTTCTGATTTGAAGCGAGTGAAGCGAGTGAAGATCCACGGAGCCAGGAGTTAGGCTCGTGCCTTGCCAAGAAGTTTTTTGTGCCTTGATTCCTTGAACTTTGCCTTATTTGATTTGCCACAGACCAAGTTTGTTTCGATCCGCATTGCTTTTGCGGAACTTCTGCCAAGTTTTTGCCTTTGGATATACCTAAGAACTCTTTACCATTTTGATTGCATTTTTGATACTTTTATGGACAATTATCCTTTTCACCTGTTTCTTATTATTCAATAAATAGTTAGCTGATTACCGTCTCTGTGTGTGTGATTAAGGGGCTGGGCCGAGACCCTGCATTGTGACAATTGGCTTTCTAGTTCCTGGGATTTCTCTGTGTGCATCTGTACTGTAGTATTAATGAAATTCGACACTTTCACAGGAACCACAATGGGGAATGCACCAATTCTACCATGGGAGAGGCTAGATTGTGACTGCATGTTATCCAGTATCCACCCAAGAGTTTTCATTAGAGGAGCTTCGGGAAGGGTGATTTATTAAATTGAAATAATAAATAAATAAATAAATAAGTGTTGATTCATAGGAAACCAAACATTTTTATTTGTGGCAATAAAATACATACAGTGTTTAATAAGTAACATTTCCTAGTCTCTTTGCAAATGTACTTTTAATTGAATTCTTGTGGCATTTTAACAGGAAATTTCATGACAATCTATAATTATGTTAACACACTGGTTCAAAACAATGGGAAAGTTATATCCAAAACAACACACGATGCTTAAATTCGCTCAAAATATCTTCTATAATCTTATACTTATATGCATAACATAAATTTGCAGTGTCAGTACATACAAATAACGCCAGGTAGAGCCGACTTTATCGCTGGGAAAGACAGGGAGTCACGGAACAGTTCTTGAGGGTGGGAATGTGGCGAGACCGGGGGAGGAAAGTTCAATAGGAAATGTAGTCCCAAGTCCGGAGATGATTCGCTCGCATACATCAGTACATAACACCCTTGAAATCAAAGGCAATGCCCAAGTGACTCAGCGTTGGTTGCATCAGGTGGGCTCAGGAGGCGTGTATGGCAAGGGTCGCGACGGTCTAATTACGAGCCCGGCGTTTGCCCTCCACGGGCTTTTTCAGCGGCAAAGAGTAGTACAACATGGCGTGACACAGGAGGATCAATTAATCATTTCATGGCTAGAATCACGCATACATCACCTTCGGGTCCGCAGGAGATGTATGCGTGATTCTAGCCATGAAATGATTAATTGATCCTCCTGTGTCACGCCATGTTGTACTACTCTTTTGCCGCTTGAAAAAGCCCGTGGAGGGCGAAACGGCCGGGCTCGTAATTAGACCGTCGCGCCCTTGCCATACACGCCTCCCGGAGCCCACCTGGATGCAACCAACGCGTGGAGTCACTTGGGCATTGCCTTTGATTTCAAGGGTGTTATGTACTGATGTATGCGGAGCGAATCATCTCCGGACTTGGGACTACATTTCCTATTGAACTTTCCTCCCGGTCTCGCTACATTCCCACCCTCAAGAACTGTTCCGTGACTCCCTGTCTTTCCCAGCGATACAAGTCGGCTCTACCTGGCGTTATTTGTATGTACTGACACTGCAAATTTATGTTATGCATATAAGTATAAGATTATAGAAGATATTTTGAGCGAATCTATAATTATGCTTAAAGTGTGTGGGGTCTTTTCAAAGTGGCAAAAATCAATAAATAACATGAGTTACTTTTCTAAAAGTGTGATGTGTAATAGCCACACATTATTTTTAGATGTTGTGGGGAACAGTGGTGATGTATTACTTTTCAGAGTAACTTCCCAAGCTCTGATTGATTCTAAGGAAGGCAGAATATGCAGTTATTCGGGAAAGTTTTGCATCTATTCATCTGGTTAGATTGTTGACTATGTTGCCTTTTGAAAATAAAATCATACCATTTGTTAAAGTGCCATTACATAGAAAAGGAGGGGTAAGCAGGGAGAAGGAGGGAGAGGTACATAGAATCTGAATGTGGGATACACATATACATTAATGTATGCCCCCCTCCATGTTTCCAAAATACATCTTCTTTCAGTTGACCTCTATAAAATACACATTTATGGGGAGCTAAAGCAGTGAGATCTTCTGATTAAAGGTGACTATATTTTCTATCCAGCCTTAGAGTACACGCCTTTTAGCAACAGTAACAGCAATTATATTCCATATCACAGGGCTATAATGTAAGGAAACATATGCCAACAGATGTCAAATAATTCCTCAAAGCAGCATTGGAGTGTTTTAATACAGCCAACCTAAAACACATCCAACATCATGCAATATAGAAACTATAACCAACATTGTGGTGAAACAGGCAATTTATTTCTAGAGAGGTATAATGATTACCAATATAACTGAAACAGTATGCATACTGTGTTCCTATTTCTTTTGGACACAGCCCTCTGAAGCCAATATTAATACAACCCACTTTCTGTGAAAATCATTTAATTGAAATAGGATTGTGCAAGAAAATATTTTGGTATGCAGAGCATGAATCAAATAAGATAAATTGGTCACAGAATCCTTTACAGGAGGTGTTGAAAACCTTTGGACCTCCAGAAATGTGAGACTTCCAACACTTAGAAGCCTCGGGCGAAATGGCCAAAATGGTAAAGTTACCCCAAACAGCTGGAAGCCTAAGATGCTTGCATTATAGCCCAATTGCTTTATTCAACACTGTCTCATTTCTTCCTTGGAATGGTCTACTATATTATAATGATGTCCCCAGTTTCAACCCTTCTCGAACTTATTTATAAATTCTATATAGTCTTCAGCATTTACTATGGTAGTTACTGGGAAACTATCCTAAACATATGGCTTTCTTATATATATTCTCAAGGTAGGTTTCTTTATTTATTCGTTGTCTGGCTTAAGGAAGTTAAATATATGCAATAACAACAACAACAACCTGCCACATAACACACCAGATATAACAGTTGTGGAAAAGAAACATGGTTTATTATAGACAGGAAACAGTAGAGAACAAAGAGCTGGAAAAGATCACGAAGTACAAGGACTTACAAATTGAAATTGGAGAGCTATAGCAAAAGAGAAGAACAGTGATACCAATAGTGGTTGGTGATCTTGGAGGCATTCCAAGAATCCTCAAAAAGCACTGGAGGAGTCTTAATTTGGACAGAACAGCAATCCACATGATGCAGAAGGCCGTACTTCTCAGAACTGTGCACATTCTGCGAAAATACCTGCAACCTCCTAGGCCCTTGGGAAGAGCCCAATATTCAGATGAAACCCAGACACTTGGGCCTAATATGCATGTGTGCTGTGTTGTTATATAGAAATAAATCTATAATTATAATAGTATCCAGAGGTGTATTTACTGCATTGTAGTAAAAAAAATGGTGGCACATTATTGTGGCACTTTAAAAACTAATATATTAATTTTGGAGTAAGTGTTTTTGAACCATATTAAGTCCAAAGAATCCTATGCCAGAGCAAATTGTTGGTCTTGATATGTTACAGCAGTGTTTCTCAAACTCTGCTCCTCTGGGTGTTTTGAACTTCAGCTCCCAGAAATCCGGGCCAGTTTACCAACTATTAGAAATGGTGGGAGCCAGGCATGTAGCCAGGGGGGGGGGCTAAGGGGGCTTCAGCCCCGAAATTCTCAGCATGGTCCGCAAGAAGGCCTTACTGGTACATTATTTAAACTGTTATGTTTATTCATATCATGATCTGATCACCATGCTCATTATATCCCACATTAATGGGGTTATTGGGATAACAATACAAAAGGTTTGCTAGGGTAGACCCTCTTCCACCCAGTCTCAGCCCCCCCCCCCCCCGAAACAAAATCCTGGCTACGGCCCTGGTGGGAGCTGAAATCCAAAACACCTGGAGGAGCAGAGTTTGAGAAACACTGTGCTACAGGTTTATTTTAGTATATAGAAATAATGTATTTTTAATCCACAGTTAAAGGAATAATTTGGAAATAATAGTTCTATTTTGAAGTCCTCTGGTCTCAAAAGTGAACTTGTGAGAAAGTAAATAATGACAGGGATTTATTTATACCTCCATATTTATCCTGGAAACAAATACCTTCCCAAATTTAACAATGTCTGTCAACTGAAGAATTCCACATAGTAATTGCTGCAGTTAAAATGCAACTTCACTTAACAAGCAGTTTGTAGAGAAATGTACTACAAATGCCTCAACTGTTACTATTAACAGAACCCGAATGGCTGGAGAAACGATAATACAAGCCTTCAAGCACAGTTTTATTATGGACTCAAGTCTATTAATGTTGATTAGAACTATATTTAGAATTATGTCCCACAACTAAACCGCACAATTAACAACTGTTGTTTCTTCATTAATATTGGACACTACAAGAAATACTTTTGTAAAATGAAATTGACAGATGGTGTATAATTATTATTAACCACTCTCATTTTATTGGCACTACTTGCTCAAATGTTTAAAATGTAAGAAATTATCTCAAACATATTATGGCTTAGACTGCAAATGGCACCATATAAGGGGAAAATACTACAAATGTCAGAGATTGTATGAAAAAAAGATATATTTTTTACATCTTGAAATTATTAAATTGAAAATGTATAACAATAAAACAATGTATTGGTCACTTTGGAAAACTCTTACTTTGATAGGAAAAATAGGAACAAGAGAAATGAAGAATTCAAACACTGTTGTGTTGCTTTTTGTTCAAGGATGTGCTTTAAATGTACTTTGAGCAATTTTGTGTTTACTATCCTAAAATTAAGGCAAATGTGGAAGTAGACTCAACAGTAATGGGACTGTCAACTTAATCTTTAAACTCATGCAATCCTGCAGATGCAACTCCCATTAATTCTAGCACAGTTGTTCTCAACTTGTGAGTCCCCGGGTGTTTTGGCCTACGACTCTCAGAAATCCCAACCAGTTTACCAGCTGTTGGGATTTCTGGGAGTTGAAGGCCAAAACATCTGGGGTCCCACAGGGTGAGAACCACTGTTCAGGCCAATGATCATGGATGATGAAAGTTCCAATATCTGGAGGATCGCATATTTCACATTTCTACTTAAAGGTGACTTGCCTTAAATACAGTGATGAACTGTATCTACCACATAAGAAACTTATAAACACCAAACTAGGCATGGCAGTAGCCTGAGCGTGTGCCTTCAATACATCTGAAGGCACACCTATGGCAACCCCATGAATCTCATATGGCTTTCTTAGATGTGGAATACTCAGCGATGGTTTTGCCTCTTCCTTCTCCTGAAAAATAGCCTACAGCAGCTGGCATTCAGTGGAGGTCTATCCTAATACTCTCAAAAACTGACCCTGCTGGGATGGTGCCACATTACACCATCCCTGCAGCGCCAGCACTGGCTGCCCGTTGAGTATAGAGCCTACACAAGACCTTGACCTTGGCTTTCAAAAGCCCTACGGGCCGGGGCCCAACATACCTAAAGACCGCTTGTTGATGCCTGCTTACTCAAGGACCCCGCAGCCAGCAAACAAGAACCTTCTTCACGTACCAGGCTTGAAAGAGGCCCACCTGGAGACCACGAGACGGAGATCGTTCTCCGTTGTGGCCCCCGTTCTTTGGAACTCGATGCCACCGGACCAGAGAGCCTCCTCAACCTGCCCCAGTTCCTGACCGCTCTGAAGACCTGGCTATTTAGGAAAGCCCATGGTTAATGCAGAACCAGGAACTCAAATACCGAGCCTGGCCCCTGCATTTAACCACTGAATATTTTAATCTAGTTTTAAATACTCTATTTTAATTGTGGAATTTGTTGTGTGTAAGTCGCCCGGAGCACTAACGTGGAGGGCGACTCAGAAATAATAAAGTCAGTCAGTCAGTCAGTCAGTCAGGAAAAGAAATTAAGAATTTCTTCCAAGTTAATAGAAATACAGCAAAGGTAGATGTTATTTGGGATACAGCAAAAGCTTTTGTACAAGGATTATTAATAAAACATGAAATAATTAAGAAGAAAAGCATGAATCTAGAGAGAAAAATAATAATAAAGCAATTGGAAGATAAGTACAGGGACCTTCAGAATAGATATGAAAAAAGAATAAAAAAGAAATAGATAAGTTGAAAGGGGAGTTGGAGGAGATAGATAAATTTAATATATGGAAAAAAGAAATAATGGTGAAAAATGATTTCCAAAGGGCAAATACAAATTCAGTAAGACACAAGGCAAATTATTTTAAAAAGAAAAAGGAAAAACAAAGGGTGAAAGAAATTTATGATAAAAAAATACATTGGTAAAGGACAATAAAAGTATAAGGGATATATTTGCAGATTTTTACCAGAAACTATATAAGTGTGAAAATAATTTACTATGTGATGACGGGTTTTGTGTAAAAATGGAGGAAGAGGACAAAAAAAATTACATAGGGTCATTTCACACCAGGAAATTGACGATGTGATATCGAACTTAAAAACAGCAAAATCACCTGGAGCTGATGGTTATACTGCAGAGTTTTACAAACAAATGAAGGATGAAATAATACCAGAATTGGCAATAGTTTTTAATAACATAATAAAGGGGGTAAGAGTCTTGGAGAGAAGTAGAAATAATAACTATTATCAAACCAGGAAGAATCTAGAGAAGTAAATTTATAGACCAATCAAATGAACCAGGATTACAAAATAGCGAAGATACTAGCAAATAGGCTAAAAGATTCATTACCAAAAGTGATAAAGGAAGAGCAGTATGGATTTATAAAGGGGAGAAATATCAGTCACCCAATTAGGAATTTGCTTAACATCATGGCACAGAAAAGTAAGAAAAAACAGCATTTATTAAATTGGATGTATATAAAGCTTTCGACACAGTGAATCACAACTTTCTATTTAAAAGGATGGAGAATTTGGGAATGGGACAAGAATTCATAGAGATTATAAGAAAAATGTATAAAAAGGATTAGCAAAAGTGAAAGTTAACGAGGGATACTCCAGGGTAATAGACATTGAAAGAGGGGTCAAACAGGGGTGCCCGTTACCACCAATGTTATCTACAATAGCTATAGAATATCTGGCAGATAGAATTAGAAACAACGGTAGAATAACAGGATATAGGATGGGAAAGGAGGAAGTAAAAGTGAATTTGTTTGCAGATGATTTTTTAATAATAACAGAAAACCCACTGGATACATTGAAGGAATTAGAAGTAATATTGGAAGATTTTTATAAAATATCAGGTTTAAGGATTAATATGACAAAATCAGAGCTGTTGGGGTTTAACTTGGGGAAAGGAATCCAAGAAGAGATTCGGAGAAGGAAAGATATACAGATTGCAAAAAAGAAAATTAAATATTTGGGAATTTATTTAACTAATAAACCAATGAGGATTTGGGATTATAATTATAAGATAACATGGAAAAAGATACAGGAACAAATGAATAATTGGAAGGATAAGAATTTAAGTATTTCTATGAGAATTAGAGCAATTAAAATGTGTATCCTCCCTAAATTACTGTATTTGTTTCAAATTCTACCACTGGAGATTACACAACAAAAATTCAAAAAATGGGATGGAGAAATAAGGAAGTGGATATTTGGAGGGAAAAATCAAGAATAAGTAATAAGGAGCTATATATGTCAAATAAAGAATTAGGATGGGGAATACCAAAGTTACAAGAATACTATGAAGCATTCCAACTGAAAGCAATTCTGGAATTGATAGAGGACAACCAAGAGAAGTGGATAAGGATAGAGAACGAAGCAAATAATGGTCAAGGAGTCTATGGAATCTTTACAAATAATTTAAAAGAGGAAATAAAAAGAACAATAGGTCCAAGGAAAATAGCATTAAAAATATGGGGGAAATGGAAAGAGAAATGGATGCCATATTTATCAAAGGAAGCCCCGATAGGTAGTTTAAGAAATGAGGAAGACGAAAGTATCATTAAAAAATTGAAACAGATGGGATATAGTAAAATCAAAGATTTATATAATGAAAAAAAGGAATTAATGGAATGGAAACAATTGGAAACATTGGGGGGCGGGATAAATTGGTTAACTAAGAGGAATTTGGGAACAAATTAAAAAGAAAGTAAGTAGTAAGGGAGAAAATATAATAGACAAGATATTAGAAGAGAGATTCGAAGGCAAAAAGGGTCTTAACAAAATATATGGAAGAATGATAGAAGATAAGGAATCTATATATAGAATAATGGAAAACAAGTGGGAAAAGAAAGGGGGCCTAGGAAGAGAAAAAACAGAAAAGATAATCAGTGGTTTAAATAAAATAAAAATAGAAAAATACAAGGAATTAGAAAATAATAACAAAATGGTATAGAACACCAATTCAACTGGCACACATGATTCAGGAATTAAATCCCAAATGCTGGCATTGTGGAAGTCGGGAAGCATGGTATTCACATCTATGGTGGGAATGTGACGAGATACAAAAATTCTGGAGTCAAATTCTAGACCAGGTAGAATTACATACTAAAATAAAATTTGATATAAATATGCAAATTTTGTTAATAGGAATATATGGTGATAGAAGAGTTAAGGACCAAGACCAGGAATTAATGATGATGATGTTTAGAGCAGCACATGCAGTAATAGCTTGGGGTTGGAAAGAAAAAAAGAAATGGACACTTGAAAAATGTTATGAATATGTGTGGGACCAAATACAACTAGATATTATGGACATCATAAGAAGCAAAAAGACATGGTCAGACAAACAGAAGAAAATTAAAGAAATTTGGACTCCCTTTAAAAGATGGTTACAGGTCGTTAAACCGGATGATGAAAGCTGGAAGAAAAAAATTGAAAGAATCGAAAGAAGGCTCATGTAACGGGGAAAAAGGACTTCATTGTCAACAGGGAAGAGGGAGGGGTGGGAGGGGGGAGGGAGAAGGGGATGAAAAAGGGCAAAAGGCATGGTAATTGTGGTTATGTATAGTTGTTTATAATAAAAACATTTTTTTTAAAACAAAACAAAAAAACCTGAAACTGCTTAGCCTCCAAGATCAGACAGGATCTTAAGGTTATTTATCCTATATAGCACTTTAATATGGGCATTTTAGAGCTAGCAGACTAGTTTTTTAGTAACCACTATAGTAGACTACTGATGGTTTGGTCAGTCCCTGTATCCAGGCCCATCCCAGAAGAAGAGCTTAAAATAGAGGGTCAGTTTTTAAAGCATAGCAGTTAAATGGATGAGGGTGCTGACACCTACAGTAATGCTCCAGTCTCTTGTTCCCACCCCAAACACTGAGTGTGACCCTTATGAGCAAAGAAAATAAAAAATAGTGGGATGGGCTTTAGGAAAACAAGCAGAAGACATTACACTTCGCCCTCCAACAAGTTGGGGGGCGGAACAATTTTGTCTCCTCCCCTCGGAGAAGAGATTGGTTAATTTTGCAGAATGTACTGGAAGGGAGGAGGGGCTGGCATAGTGTGCTGCCAGCCCCTTCTCCCTCATTCTGCAATAAGACATCGCCCACCACTCCCGCCCATGGATAGTATAATAATGATCGCTCAAATGGTTTCACATTTGGGGGTCGGATAGGAATTTGCCCACAAGGGTTTTGCCTATCCTATACTGTCTATTAGGGGCTTAGATGGAATGGTCAGCTAGTAAACTAGCTAAGCGTAAATAGTTTAGTTATTCAAAGGTTTGTATACACTTAAGGCACCCCTTAAGGGTGTGGGGCATTATGAAAACACTCACCTAGACGGTTAATTTTAGGGGTGAGGTGATGGTGAATGTCCCAGGAGCGGGGAGAGTCTAGTCTCAAAAGTTGAGAGAGATTTCTCCTGATGTTTCCCTTACGGGTTGCCCGGGTTGAAATATACAGGGGACCCAGGTAGTACGCCTTAATAGCTGAGGGGTAGACTTTAGGAGACGCTACCCCAGCTTACACACACCAAGTTGAACTGACACCAAAAGGTTAGTTGAGTTACAAGTTAAATAGGTAACTATTTAATAAAAAGTTGCCCAAAATTTGAAACCATATATATTTGTGTCTGTCTCGTTATTTCGGGGGGTTGGAAGACAAATGGAGAGAATGAATATCCTTCCCATCTGTATCCAACACACACACACATTGCAGCTCGGGTCGGAGTGAGCTTCCAGCCATTTGTCTAGTTTGCTGTCGACCTTTGCAACCCGAAAAACAGTTGCATCTGTCAAGTAAGAAATTTAGGTACCTCTTATGTGAGGAAGCTAATTTAACTAATTTATGACACCATAAAAACTCTCCAGCGTGCAAAAGAATGAGGAAGTACTCTATCCGTGTCACAAGTGACAGCTCCCCCGGTGGCCGGAATTCAAAAGCATACTGTCATGAAGCTGGAAAGTTAAACAGCCTCTATGTCTCTGTCTATATATGTTGCGTGTCTATGGCATTGAATGTTTGCCATGTATATGTGCATTGTGATCCACCCTGAGTCCCCTGCGGGGTGAGAAGGGCAGAATAAAAATGTTGTAAATAAATAATAAATAATGTCACTTTCCAGTCCGAGACCATGTTTAGCAAGCTATGGGCAGCTTACTTTGCAGTAGTTCATATTCTAGAGAAAGTTGCAGGCATAGAAGACATATAGAACTGTTTGTGTATATGTAGAAATATGCATACAAGTATACAAAAACCCTTTCTCTGTATGATGATTTCTAATGGAGCTTGGTAAGAAAACAGAACAAAATTGAATCTGTGCCATTGGAATTTGGAGGGTGCTCTGACTGTGAGATATTTGCAAAGCTAAGACCAAGCACATGTTAAATCCTTCTGGTGTTTCTTTTGAGCCAAAGGAGGAAGTTCAGTATCTCACAGGGATTTCTGTTGCAAAATCCCTGCTGTGACAGGATGTACAGTCCTGACTGCTTTGAATCATATAGTCACATCACCACCATGATTATCACCATCACCATCAAATTAAAACAAAGTAGCAGTATGATCTATAGCTCCCAGAGGCATATACGCTAATTGAAATTCTGATACCATTATGACCAAGGGAGACTTAACCTTGCCTTCACTCCAGTGGGAGATTGTATCACTGTTGTATATATTATTATTATTATTTGTTCAAACTTCATATACCGCCACTCCCCGGAGGCTCGGAGCGGTTTCCATGTTTGACACAAAATACATAGTACATACATAATACATAGTACACGATACAACAACAGAAGGGAGGTGACTACATCCAAGACAGGAGGAGGGGAGGCCAGGCTCATGACCATATGGGTCGGAGAGCTATCCAGCTAATGGCCATCAAACGAGGGAAGCCCAGGAGGGTCCCACAGGTTCAACAGCGTCCTTAGCGATTCCAGTTCCAGAGGGAGATGGTCACCACACGCCCGTGGCTCCAAACTCCCCATCGTCGAGTTGTCAAGCCTCCTGGGGGGAGGGTTCAGATGGTTGGTCTTGGGTTTCCCAGGGGCCTGGGGATATGAGACCCGGGTGGAGGAACTGTTACCCATCTGCAGTTCACTGCCACTCCTAGATCTATAGGAGGTGGAGGTCTCAGTTCCAACCCCTCATTGTGCTGATTCTTGATCACTTCACACGGGGGTGGCCTGTGGGTATTGTCTCTAGGGCCAGAATTTGCCCCCCCAAAAGGTCCTTGAACCAAAGGTCCTTCTCCTCCGTCTACTGCCCCTCCCTCGGTGTCTTAAGTTAAGACCCTTGATTGGGTCAGATGTTGGGCCAGGGGTCTTGCTCTTAGGCTGACAGCGGCTTGGGTCGGTGGCAGGAGGGTCCAGGGGACTGTTGTTAGTGAGCCACATGGACCTGGCAGTCTGGATGTTTAATAGAGGAGAGGGTGAGCGGGCGTCCTGGCCTCCCCACTGATGGTGTCTCCATTCTCGCCTCCTTTTCATCTGGCCTGGCCTGCACTTCCTCTTTGGGCCAGTAGGGGGAGTGAGAGGAGGCTGTGGACTGGTCGCTGCAGCAGGGATCGGAGGCTGTCTGGATGTGGGCGATGGAGCAGGGAGGTCAATCCCCAGCCCTCCTGATGGGAAGCGACTGGCTCGCCGCCGGGGTCTTTCTCCGGGAGCCTTTGCCAGCACCTTTGAGATGCTAAAGGCTTCCAGGGAGGGATCTGCCAGGCACTCGCTCTCATTGATTCTAAGGGGTGTGGCCATCAACTGTGGAGAAGGCAAGAGGGGCGGGGCCAAGGACGCCGAGTGGCTCAGGCTCGGCGCCATGTTGGAGGTGGCCATCCATGCCCTCCCAACCGGGCCAAGCCGGGTCCCGCTCTCTAGTACGTCCCCCAGGATCACCTGGGGGCTCGGGGCATCTCCCTCAGCCAAGTCGCTCCTCTGGGAGACGCTCTCCAGGGCGACGGCCCAAGCCTCTCCCCGGCTCACCCCCAGGTGGTCGTCCAGGTGGTCGTCCAGCAGGTCTAGGGGCGACTTGCCCAGCACTCCAATAGGCGCAGCAACAGCGGCGGTCGCCTCCTCGCCGGGCCGCTTCCCATCCGGAACCAGAGGACAGCCGCCGCAACGACTCCCACCGTGAGGGGGGGCAAGCAGCTCCCCCACCTCAGCCAGTAAAGCAGCCAGCCGCCTCAACAGGCCGTCAAGGCCGCGGCAAAGGCAGGTGGGATGACTCACGAATTCGGGGGCGAAGGAGAGGGAGGTGAGTGGAGCTGCTGACTGGTGCATTCCACTCATCGTTGGACTTGGCGGTTCCTCGCGGGCCTCCAGTCCATGTCCAAGTCGACCTCCCATTTCGTCCTCTTCTTCACCCTCTTCCCGGATGGGGTTGAGGGGCACCAAGGGCTCCGCGGACTCCATGAGCCTCAAGGGTCCCCAGATGGCGCTACCCGGCACCGCACCCTTGAAGGGTCCCAGCAGGGCCTCAACCTCTGCTTCGAGGGCGTCCAGGAAGAAAGGAGGGCTTGGCACCCTTCCCTGCAAGCACTAAGGGCTCGGTCTCGAACCCTTGGATGTTGTATAATCTGGCCCCCTTGAAGGGGGTTGGTGGTCTCTCACCGGGGGCTGCTGTATGGTAAGGTTCAGAGAACCTCCGGCGGAGCTCAGCCGCCTTACGACCACACAGCACCGCCATCTTCAATATAACCAAAGTTATGGTTGTGGAGAAAAAACCATTGTATCTTGGTATGTGTCTGTCTAGTCATTTAGATGTCCAAATACTTTTGCAGAGTATATAGCTAGTAGCCTCACAAAGTCTGACCCCTGTCTCGTTGTGGCATGGAAGTGACACAGGATTCTTGAAGATCATGTCGTTATAGTCAAAACTATGGCAGATTCGATTATGCTTGTAGGGCTTTGAGAGGGAGTTGGGAAAGTGGGACTCCATCATATGGCCCTTAAAGTCTCTGAACTCCATTTTTAATAAGAATTATCAGTTTTGTGTGAAGTAAATCTTCCCCAAATGAGACAGAAATGTTCCTTCATCTTCCTTAAGAAACAAAACAGGTTGGAATTGTCCAAAATACAAATAGAAGTTACACGATACCACATCTAGTACACCACGACACAATGATTTGACTCCAGCTACATCCACAATTGCCCATCACTGGCTGTTACATGTGTCTCTGGGGGCAGACCTGCTACTGAGGGGGTGAGCTTAATGAAATTTGATGAAATTCATCACCAGAAGGATGATTACAAAGTGATGAAAAGGCCATGGCAGCTATACATGGAATAGTTGCAATCTGCAAATATGGGAAGAACTACTGGAACAGGTTCTTTATTTGATGATGGATAAACAGAATGTTTGTATTATTGTATTAATTTGCTTATTTAATTGTCTGTTTCAACTCAATGTGCAAACTTTGGTAAAACATGTTACACACATTATTAATAATAGTTTTTATAGTGTGAGGTTTATCAAAATTTTATATTGTACTTTATTTGTTCACAACATAGTAAAATAATGTGTTTCTCATGAGACACCCCTGTGAGAAGTATATTTTGGTAGTGACAATTCTTCATAGTTTATGATAACTTTTACCTTCTTGGCTTTGCTCTGATGTTGTATGGCCATATTTTTCCTGGTTTTCACCCGTGAAGTGCAGCAGGGTATGGGATTCAGAGGGCAGCAGTGCATATGGAAACTCTTTGTCATGGCATGGAAGGATGCAAGGTGGAAGGACCTTTAAGACGCTTTGTGAAGTGCAGTAAAAGAAACAGCCTGCCTAGTGTGAAAGTACTTCAAAATGTGTTAACTACTTTCATGCTGTGGTGAAGGTCACAGCAGTGAGACCGTCATTCCTCTTGAAACAAATATAACACTCTTCCCAGAAAAGTAGCAAACAGATTTCTGGACAATATATTTTGTGTGCATCATATGCCACACACACATTTCTTTTATGGCATTACAGGCCATGGCTTCAAAAATATCCCACTGATTCTGTGAAATGCCTCCCTAATTTTACACAATGTGTATGGTATGTTCAAGAGGAGAATGTATAAATCTTACATTGTAATTGGACCTGTGTGAGCCCTGCCTTTGTGTGTGAACTGAGAAGCATTTGCTTCATGTAGGGAAGGGAAGGAGTGGGAAAGAGTTAGATTTTTTAAAATTACTTTGCTACTCACTTTTGAGTGGTACAGTGAATGCCACAGAGAGCAGCAGGGCAAGAGAGGGCAAGTATGCTGAAATCTGAAGGAAGCCCAACTGATTTCACTCTCTAGTTGCATTACATACATATTCTGTAAGAATTAAGAACTGATCCTTATTATTAGCCACTTGTAAAATATGTAAGAGAAGTGCTTGTGTGTAAAAGAGAACAAAAGATTTGGGTGTTATTTTAGTTTAGTTATCTGTTGGTTATCTTTGCTGAGATGTCTGATTGTATTAATGACTTCATCACATGGGTCTTCGCAAGTGTTCTAGGATGCTTGCAGCACACTTCATCTATGAAGCCCTATGTTGCCCATAACACAATGCACACTCACTTCTAGTGGGGCTCTGTAGATGAACTGTGCCGCAAGTGTCCTAGGACGCTTCACTGAGAACACAAGAGGTCTCCCATGTTCTGTGGATAGCAACAGGGCCAGTGTGGGGGAAGCCACACAGCAATACTTTTCCATGTGATGGGAAAGTATCACTGTGAGCAATGCGCACCCTGCAGATCCAACTATAAGTATGATGAAGTGCTAAGTGTTCATTGTAGTAAATGTAAACCTAATATATGTATTTTTAAAAAACGATTGGTGTATTTATATCAGTTGCAGTTATCATCCTTATATAATTTGTCAAGGAGAAAAAAGAGTATCTGTTTTACATCTCTTTGACAAAAACAATAAAGAAATCAAGGGGCGTTTCTGAAATAAAATCACTTTTATAGCCACTGCATAGGAGACTGCACTATTTTTACCAAGTTTGAGTTGGTTGCTTACGCATCAATAAGACTTGTCCAAAGTAATGTGTAACGTGTAGACATACGGTAGTGTGTCAGCTGATGTGTGTAGGTGTGTTTCACAAATGTAACTAGAATCCTCTGAGTCTATGTAAAGTAAGAAATAAATCATATATATTTTTAAAAATATAAATGAAAGGCTTTCATGAGATGTGTTGTGCCCCATACATTTTGTTATTGCAATTTATGTATGTGTCTGGATCTCCTGTGAGGGTTTGGTTTCACCTCTGGTTTGCAAGGAAAACTGAATTATGGTGTAACAAAATGATTCATGTCTTAAAAATGTATCACCAACATGAATTGTTTGGAAAGCTCTTCCTTAAAGAGTAACAGTTTTTATTATGGCACAATCTTTTTTGCAGTGGCAGAAAGTTGTCTCATTTCAATACTTGAGGAAGACGGGCTTTAACATGATCACAGTCAAGAAAATGTTTCTGTCATATTAGATTATTTTTAGTTCTCAGTTATGTTTTTACATGCATTTTATGTATTCTTGATTGCAAATGGTGGAGTTTTGCATCTATAGGGTGTTCCAAAATGCATGCACCCTTAAAAGAAAGATTCCAATAATAAAAAGTTCTGAAATTACATAAGAAGGTTTGAAACTCTCTGCTTTGACTATGCTACACAGAGACAACAGTTTGAGCATCTTAGATAAAACCAATGTAAGATGAAACTGGTAAATGATTAAATCATTTTAATAATATTTAGATTCCCACTCAGCTATGAAACCCACGGAGTGACTTTAGGTAAGTCACAAACCTAAGATGAACACAATAGCAAATCTCTTCTGAACAAAACTTGCCGAGAAAACCCAGGAAAGCCTTAGGGTCTCCATAGGTTGGAAACTACGTACTTGAAGGCATATAACAACAAAGACCACAACGGTATTTCCTTAGTTTTTAAATCATCATCATAGTTACAAATAGCTGTTAAAGGGTGTATACATTTTGGGGACACCTTATATTTTGCCTATGTGTTACGAGTATTGGTTAGTCTTTTATATAAGAAATTAATATACAGGAGCAGTTGAGTTTTTCCATCACTCCTTCTTTGCATGCGTGTATGTGTGTGCATGCATTCCTTTGTATTTGTATTCTGGTTTTTACCAAAATGTCCTAACTGAACAATGTGCAAACTAAGACTTTGGAGCTCAGTCACAAAGAGTCAGATGAGGATCAGTACCTACACTTATTTTTGGGGGGAGCTATCTCTGTAGAAGATGTCCTCCTCAAATAACAAAGCTGCTCTTTGAATTATGCCAGTTAGGAACTGAGAGCTTTTCAAAGGAGGGAAATGGGATTTCTGCACTTGGCAGTGTTTCCCTTTGAAAAGCTCTTCTTCCTAATCACCAACCTGCTTTTTGAGCTCTGTGTTTGAGAGATAAGTACTGCAAAGGTAACTCTAGAGGAAAAATAGCACAGGTGTGTACATGCCCTATTAGAGGCCAACCTTTATTGTTAATGAACTACAATGCCCCCTAGTGTTTCATAGACCCAGAACAACAGTTTAATTAAAATGATTTTTCATAGGTAGGCCAACTCTAGTCCCACCTGCTACCAGTGCTGAAATCCACAGTTAAATCTCCCCTAAGAGGTAACTCTGTCTAAAGATCTCCAATGAAAGTGTCTTTTTTCAGATGTCTAATGTTTGGCAAAGACAATTCATGGCTTGCTCAATGATATCCTGAGTTGCCAAGCATAATTTAGCAAACTTGCAGTGAGCTATCAACCTCTAGGTTGATTCATATAATTATCTTGCTGCTTAGCTAAAAGACAATCACCATTTATTTTAATGAATAGGGATTCCAAACACTGCGGCTGTTGGAAGGAACTGAAACCTAATTGCTAACAACAGTAAGCAGAATTTCAGGTGACAAAAACATGTCCTACTTTGGAGTTGCTTGATCATGATTGCTGACTTCACATGAAAAGGAAGGATTGCATGTTTACTTATTTATTGCTTCTGTGTTTACTACTAAGATGTTTTAATGTTAGGAATTATTATGAATCAAATGCAGTTCAAATCAGATGTTTAAAAGCAACGGCCAATCTGAAATCTGAGTAGCTGGCAATCTTCTGCCTTCCCTTCTCAATGCAATACTTTCCAAACCAATTGTGGTGACTACTTGGCCTAAATAAGAGCAGGCAAAGTGGTGTTTGAGTACAGCTCCTCATCATTGGCTATGTTGGGCAGGGCTGTTAGCAATAGCAATTGAACAGGATTTGAAGGGCTGTTCTCTGCTCACCTGTGGCCTAAATCAAAAGATTAGTCAAACCTAGAGTTGACCCATTGAATCAGTTACTGCCCATCTACACAGCCACATGTGTCATAGGAAATGGATTAGCCTGGGGCATACAGATGATGCTCCAGGCTAATCCATTACAACCTGGAATAAACATTATAAAAAATGCCTGCAATGTTTTTGGATATTACTAGAAGATATGGAAGCAGTGTGTACTGTCTCCTATGATCACCATCCAGAGTCCCCAAGGACAGTCCTCACAGGCATCCCTCCTCCCAAAGCTCAGGCAGCCAGAGGAGGAGGGATGGCAGTGCCAGCCTCCCCTCCCTGCTCCTTATTTAGCCCTTAAAATGGAGAGCAAACATCCCTACAGAGGCAGGAGGCTTGCCTTACCTTCCTGGGGCTTGAAAATGAAACAAAAGAGCTTTGGAAAGGGGAGGAAGGATTTTTTTTCTGTTTTTAATGGCTAAAGGGGGGGGGCAGTGAGGGGAAGAGAATTATGTCCATGCCCACCCATGCCGGTTGCAAATTGGCCTGGGTGGGTATCTGGCCCGCCCCAGCCAAAAAAGCAGGGTTTTGGCCCCTTGTCTGGCCCCCAAATGCCCAAATCTTGCATTTTGGCCAGTGTAGAAGTGCCCTACGATTTGACCTACCATTCAGCAATGGATTCAACATGCACAGTCTTGCTGCAACTAATAACTGAAATTAGGTATTATATGGATATTAATGACAGACCATATAACAGAGGCCCCATCTGCACTGACACTATAAAGACAATTGACACTTCCAAGAAAACATGAAAATATGGTGGCCATAAAATGCACACCACCAATGCACATTGCAAGGCACATTAAAGAGGATATAGAATTTTTCCATAAAAAGAAATTAGTCTAAACCAGGCCTGCATGACCTGTCAGTCATAAGGGGCCAACATTAATTAAGCTAAGCCTCTTGGGGCCACAAATAGGTTTTTAGTACCTCACTTTCTAAGGTATAATTAGTGGATAATTAGGATTATAGTTATTGTTCTTGTTGGCCTTCAAGTCATTTCTGACATATGGTGACCCTAATTATATCACAGCATTTTCCTGTCAAGATTTTTTCAAAGGGGTTTTTCCTTTATCTTTCTCTCAGGCTGAGTGAGTGTGACTTGTCTGAAGTCATCCAGTGAGTTCAGAGCCATAGACTGAGGTTCAAACCACTACATCGTGCTTTCTGAATTCCTTCCATCTCCTTTTTCCTACCTAGCTTTCTGACTCCCTTTCTTACCTTTCTTCCTTCCATCTCTGTTTCTTGCCTACCTTCCTTTCTTCCCTTTCTCCCTCCCTTCTCTTTTTCCTATCTTTCTCCCTTCCTTCTTCCCTCCGTCGCTACCTTTCTTTCTTTCTCCCTTTCTTTTTCTTTTTCCTTCCCGGTAGGCGGGCAGTGGTGGCAAGGGGCAGGCGCAACACTGGCAGTGGCAGGAGGCAACCCCAATCAGCAACAGCAGTGGTGAGCACAAGCAATGGTGGCTGTGGGGAGGGCACACCAATGGTTTGTGCAGGCTGCATGCAGCCCATGGGCTGCATGTTGGGCAGACCTAGCACACATCTAGACAACCCCTTTATTGCGATAACTCCCACAATAAAGAAGGGGCTATCCAGGTAACGTCCTGGACTATCCTGAATTAATTGTAACAAATAATTAGATAGTTCATTTATTCCGCACCTTCTTGGAAGGTGCAGGATAAACCCACTACTTCCGGTGTCTGGACTGCAGGGTTTTTTTTTTGTAAAGATACAATATTTTGTTGAAGGTTACTATAGGGTCAATAGCAGCATTAAAATTTCCTCTGGCATCCTCACACCCTTTTCCAGATCATTGGGGTGGTATCTTCAGCCTCCTCAAATCTTTTTATCTGTAATAATGTTACTTTCCTAATACTGCTAATTTTTTAGTTTATTAATCAATTAGTCAATTAAAATAAACTACCGGTAGATTGAATGTTATTTCCTACCCATGACATTGCTTTACTCATTCCTTTCATCTTTTCAGTTGAATGTTTATACAGAGATTATATTTTATAGTGTGTTTTATGACTTTCTGTATTTGTAATGAATGTACCATGGTTGCAGAGATATGAATGAGGTGTTAGTAAAAAGAACTCATAGCTATACACAGAGAGGCTTTGTGCCAATTTGCAAAAACAAATAGGAAGTCCTAGAAATGAAAGAAAATGAAGACTTGATCCAAACATACAATGCAATCTCATCTCATATAGACTTGAAAAGTTCTGGTTTAACTTTTTCTAAAGTTGTTTATGCTATTGGTTTCAAAGAAAGTTCCAGAATATCAGACTATTAAGAAGTAGCACTATCAACAGAATAGTATCTAGTTTTGAAGTTGAGATACAATGCAGACATATTAGGAGACACTGACATTAAGTGGGTGATCATCTGGTAAGAACTGATAAAAGATGTATGGGCAATAAATGATACAAAACATGTTCATTCATCCGGAGGCCCCTTTCACACAGTGAATAAAATTCCACATTATCTGCTTTGAACTGGAATATATAGCAGTGTGAACTCAGATAACCCAGTTCAAAGCAGATATTGTGGGTTTTTCTGTCTTGATATTCTTGATATTCTGGGTTATATGGCTATGTGAAAGGGTCCTGGAAGTGTCTTTCTAACATGTAACTTTATAGACTGTTTTTGGTAGAGTATGAGTGCAAACCTTCCAGGGGTGTGCAGGGAGCAGGCATGTAGCTGAGGGGGGGGGGCTTGAGGGGCTTCACACCCACCCACCCCACCCCCCGAAATTCTCAGGGTGGTCCGCGAGAATGCCTTACTGGTACATTACTTAAACTGTTATGTTTATTCATATCATGATCTGATCACCATGCCCAATATATCCCATGGGGGTATTGGGATAATGATACAAAAGGTTTGCTAGGGTAGACCCTCTCCCACTCAAACTCAGCCCCTCCCAAATCAAAATCCTGGCTACAGCCCTGGCAGGGAATATGTGCAGCACTCAAATCTAAGGAAGCTACTGATTGAGCATCCTTTATCTGGAATTCCCAAATCCCAAATACTTCCAAATCTGAAATTGTTCATATAGATGGCTGGTTTTTTTTTCTTTCTCCTGAAGTCAAAGAAGAGTTAGAATAACTTTGTTTTAAAACCCATTGCATTTTATGTATTGTTTTTACCCCTTACTTGCATTTGAAGGGGGCAAAAATGGCCCTTTAAAAAAAAGAGGGGTGTCTTTGGAACAGTAAAATTTGCAAAATGGCAGGATTCAGGAGCTGCATACAGCCTGCAGACTACATTTTTCTCACCGTTCCCTTAGAACTAAAATGAATCACATTCCCATTACACCAGCAATATCTGAAAATGCATTGGCCATTTAAATGTACTCATGGAGAGAGGATGCACCAACACCTTATCACACAAGCATGGTAGGATTTTTAATGGCTACTGTGCCTTTTCTGTCTTCCAAAATTGTCCGTGGTGATATTTCGGAGAGTGATGAAAATTTGTAATCCACTCAAATGCTCACATACTTCTTTCCTAAAATAAAATGGGTTTGACAAGGCGTAAATTCTTAGAAGATGGAGCTTCTAGAGGAAAAGTACCAGAGGCAGATGTAGGATACGCGGAGAGGATATTGGTTAGCCTTTGTAAAAGCTTCATTTTCATCCATTACACACTCTAGATATCCTTCTGGTCTGTTAAGTAAATATGGGTTCAGTAAGCAGTTCAGTGTACAGTGTACAACAACAAAAATACTGTGGCTATTTCTTTCATGCATTGTGATAAAGCATTCATGATTCATATTACCCACTGTCGGAGATTGCGGCAATAGCGCAGGACTCAATTGGGTTTTGGGGATGTTTATGTTTAGCTGATGGGGATGGCCTATGCTCTTTCTAGTAGTCTGGATGTCCTCTGTCTTTCAACACTTCCCATAACATAGAGTACATCCACATTGTAGAACAAATGCAATTTGACATCATTTTAACTCCTATTGCTCAACTCTATGAAATTCTGGGATGTATAGTTTGAGGAGGTACCAGCACAAGGCTAAATACCTTGCAAAACTACAAATGGATTTCATACCATTGAGCCATGGCAGTTAAAATTGTGTTAAACTGCATTCATTTTAAAGCATAGATGAACCCATAGAAGTCTGAAACGTTACAGCAATTCCAGAATTCCCAATTCTAACCTTCCACAGATTCATTTCCATTATATCAGGGAGCAGACTTTGGGCCCATCCAGAGAGATCCAAAAACCGGGACCTGTCTTGGTTTTACCAGAGGCATCCAAACGACACCTCCAGTAAAACTGAATTAATTAGATACTCCATTAGATCTGGGCCTTCCTGAAAAGCCTGTGTAATGCTCACTAACAAAGAGGCTGTGGACAATATTTACGTGGCAGGAGGGTTCTTTCTTTTATTATCCCACCGCTGCCACCAATTGTGTAACAGATTTATTTATTTTATTTATTTATTATTTCGATTTGTATACCGTTCTTTCCAATTTGGCTCAGGGCGGTTTACAGCATATCGAACAACAGCAATAAAACAGTAAAACAGTGAGATATAAAACAGTTAAGAGAGAGATTAATCCATAACCAGATGACTAAAGGCTAAATGCCTGTCGGAAAAGAGCTGTTTTACAAGCTTTCCAGAAGGCCAGCAGCTCGCTGATTGCTCGAACTTCCGGTGGTAAAGCATTCCATAGGGTTGGTGCTATAGAATGAGGCTTGGTTGAGGATTGTATGAGAGAGAGATGACTTTTGAACACCTGTTTATAACACTTTAATATGTGCAACCCAGTGCCATAAAATTGTCTTCAGTTCCACAAGATCTTCAGTCTTCTCTTTCCAGGAGACCCTTCTCTTTAATAAGTAGTCATAATCTTCAGTATTTTGAGCTGAACAGCAATAACATTTATTTAAAGGTTTCTGAGGTTCACATAAGCTTGACGGTTACACATTATATCCTTATTGTCGCTACACTTAACTCTTGGTTCTTCAGAAAACATGAAACTGTTACTGTTAAACTTTTAACAATGTCTTACCTTCTCTCTCCTGAAAGTTGTTATTTCTTTTCTTTTAAGACTAAGTTTCCTTCCTCAGTCCCACTTCTATTGCTTCAGGTTTGACACTAAAGTCATACATAAAATGACCAGGAATCTCTTTCTTCTAGCACCCAGGCTAGATCATACTACAGAGTTAAATACTTCTATTCTTATTTACTCAACACAGAAGATTAAACACTTGTTTCACTACCTGGTGCCACTTTTTTCTTTTAACTACCTGTCAGAGACTCAAACTACATGATCTAGCTCCACATAACTAGAACCAATCACCCCCTTGGCTCATCTAGCCACCAATTGGCACTTTTTAAATTGTGTTCTTTTTCTTAGTGGCAATTAACTCCGCCTCTTCCTCTTCTTCCTGGAGGGCTATGTCGCTATGGCAACGCTCTAGCTCAGGCCACCCATCAGCTGGCCTGCACCCACACTACAACATCAATAAACACATGCAAAACCCCATATCATAACATCAACAAACACATGAAAAACCTACATTGCAATCAGACATTTCGTTATAGCCTGGTTCTAATGGGGTATTGGGCCTGTGGGGACTCACTACCTGGTACGTCCCCATTGCCATCTCACACCTTTTGGGCTCCTGGAGCCCAAAGGTGTGGGATGACACCCATCCCAAGCCCCAAAATAGCCCCTAGAAATAAAGTAAAACTTTGTGGTGGCTGTATGCCATCCTGATTGTTATTGGGATGACATGCAAACACACACCACTGACTTTGGGGGTACTTGTGGGGACTTAAACCCAAATAAACGTGCAATTTTTTAACCTGCTTAGGCGCAGGTTTAAGTCATATCTGGAAGCGCCCTTTAAATCATGAGATTGTGGAGTGGGATATACATATTTCATCACAGGCCTTCTGAAATATTTCAGTGTTTCAATAATGTTTCATTGCAAGCTTTCTGACTGCGAAAGCTGGAATATGAAAGAGAATGAAACATTTCCATTCAAAAACTTGTGGTCATTTACAAACGAGCATTCTCACTAGTATAGAAAGTTTAAAAAAAGGTGGAACAAGAGGAGTTCTTTTTTTAAAAAAGTGCATTAATTTATTAAAAGAAATCTTCTGGACCAATTTGAAAGTATGTTTATACTCTATCTAAATCAAAGCATTGAGAAGTGAACCCAAGTTATCCAACCTGTAAACCTGGATTTAGTTTACCCCCATTTTGTTGCATGCTGCTTATGGCTAAACGCAAAGTTATTGCGCTTCTTGGATTACTAGCATTTTAAAATGCCATGTGGGGGACTTGTAATTAAAGGATTCTAAAATTAGTACCAGCCCTTTTACTAAATTAAAAAAGACTGGTGTGATTACATCTGTTTCAGTGCATTCTCCTCATAGGTTGCAAGCTAATGGGGCAAATTATCTGGCTGTTTGCTCTTTACTCTCACTGGAGGTATTGGAGCCAAGGGGGAGCATAAGTATTTCCCAGTGCGCAGAGCAAAAGAAATCCAGAGACATTGTGTTTTTTTAAAAAAAACGCAAAGCCTTCATTGACAAAAGAGACCCTCATTATAAGCTGTTATTTCCTGCTGTGTGGCAGCAGTTACCTTTTATTTACATTCTTTTGCATTTAGAGCTAATAAAAGAGAGCAATGTTTGTTCGCTAGTCATGGTTGTGCACCTTCAAGTCATTTCTTATTTAAAGTGATCCAAAGTTAAGGTATCATGGCCAAGAATTGTGCAGAGGGGGTTGCATTTTGTTTTGCCTTCCTCTGAGGTTGAGAAAATGTGATTTGCCCAATGTGTCACCCAGGCAGCTTCTCGTCGCTTCTGGCCTTGAGCTATGCTACTCTGCTGCTAAGTGTGCATGCTCAGTGTGGAACACATCTCACCAAACTAAAACAGTGCATGTGGCTCTTAATGAGACATGTCGTATTATCATGGGGTGTCTGTGCCCTACACCACTGGAGAAATTACACTGTTTAGCCAGTATTGCACCACCTGACATCTGCTGGGAAGTAGCAACCAATAGTGAAAAGACTAAGGTAGTGACATCTCCGGCCCATCCCGTTTGAATATCAGCCAGCACACCAACAACTTAAATCAAGAAATAGTTTTCTAAGATCGCTGGAACACCTCAGCAAGTGAGAGTCCAAAAGTGGCAGGCTAAAACCCAGAACCTCAATCAGTGGCTGATACCAAATGAGAGACTCTCCTGGGCATACAGAAAACTGGGTGACTTGGAAGGTGCTGAACAGACTGCGCTCTGGCACCACGAGATGCAGAGTCAACCTTAAGAAATGGGGCCACAAAGTGGAGTCCACAACATGTGAGTGTGGAGAAGAGCAAACCACAGACCACCTACTACAATGCAACCTGAGTCCTGCCACATGCACCATGGAGGACCTTCTTATAGCAACACCAGAGACACTCCAAGTGGTCAGCTACTGGTCAAAGGACATTTAATAGAATGCTAAGTTTGCAAACTTTGTGGGTTTTTTTAATACTGTTTGGTTCAGTCCTGACACGATAAATAAAAAACCCAGGAAGCTTCAATGGTTGCCCCATCTATACTACCATATGATGCAATTTCATAATACAGTTTCCAACTGCTTTATATGGTAGTGTAGATAGGGTCTCAAACCCTCAGCAATCAAACCACTGGATCATTCCGGCTCTTTATGTTTGTTTGATGACATCTATTGGGTCATCAATGTATATTGCTTACTCACCTCTCTTCTACAGCATGAATTCATATCGCTGTAACTTCATGCACATGTCAAACTTATCAAGTTTGTCGATGATTTTAATTGGGAGGGATAAGGAGTACTCCAGAAGACAGGATCACAATTCAAAATCACTTAACAGATTAGAGAACTTGGCTAAAACTAACCAAATGAATTTCAACTAGGAGAAATGGAGGGTACTTTGCTTAGGCAAAGAAAATGAAATGCACAGATTACAGGATGGGTGATGCCTGGCTCAACAATGGTCCATGTGAAAGAGATTTGGGGGGTATTAGTGGGTAACAAGTTAAAGATGAGCCAACAATGTGATGCAGCAGCTAAAAAAGCCAATGAGTTTTTGCACTGCATCAAAAGGAGTACTGTGTCTAGATCGAGGGAAAGCTATGGTGCCTCTTTTTTCTGCTTTGGTTAGACCTCATCTGCAATATTGTATCCAATTCTGGGCATGACAATTTAAAAGTGATATTACAACTTGGAAGGTGTTCAGAGGAGGGCAACTAACATTATCAAAGGTCTGGAGACCATGCCCTATGAAGAGTGTCTTAAAGAACTGGGTGTGTTTAGCCTGCAGAATAGAAGGTAGAGAGGAGACATGATAAACATGTTTAAATATTTGAAAGGATGTCATAAAGAAGAGGGAGCAGGCCTGTTTTCTGCTGCTCTGGAGGCTAGGGACTTATTCACACAGGGCATTTTTTGCCATTTTGCCACTTTTATTCACTGCTAAATGTGTGGGGGTTGAAGATGGGACCTGCCATGTTTGGCTGATCATATGACACATGGCAGGCTCTGGAGAACCACTTCATGGATCAAACTCCCAAAGTGGAGAGGAAGCGTCAAAATGTTTCTATGTTTGGGGACTGGAAAGAGAATTTTCTTGTAGCTCCAACTGAGCTACTGGACTATACTTACATTTATGAATTTTACAACATTAAAGAACCCTGTCCTAAGTTCTTTCCTTTTAAGGTGGAGTTGGGAATTTTATTTCCATCATTCCCAGCTTCCTACATATTTCAACAAGAGGGAGCAGGCTTGTTTTCTGCTGCCCTGGAGGCTAGGGACTTATTCACACAGGGCATTTTTGCCATTTTGCCGCTTTTATTCACTGAAAGAATGGGACCTGCCATGCACCATCATATGACACATGGCAGGCCTCGCCCACATTCCTCCCAAAGTGGAGAGGAAGCGTCAAAAAATGTTTCCTCCACCAATACGGGGAGGAAAGTGTATTTTGGGTAGCTCCAACTGAGCTACCCACACTTTCCTCCCCTTTCCCCTGTTAAGGTGGGGAAAGGCAAGACATGTTGTCACACATTACTGCCCTTTCTCCCATCTGATGGGTGCAGGGTGCCTGTCCTGTCCCCTCCATGTAATAGGGTAAAGAGGCAGGGTGTGCAGGGTGCCATGAGTCACCCCGCATACCTTCCCTTTTGCCAGCACATGCCAGCAAAATAGCACAGCCTGAAAGAGCCATGTGAAAAGGTCATAGGACTCCGAGCAATGGGTTCAAATAACAGGAAAAGAGATTATATCTGAACATTAAGAAGAACTTCCTGATGGCAAGAGCTGTTCAACAGTGGAACTCGCTGCCTCAGATTGTGGCGTCTTCCTTGGAGACCTTTAAGCTTGATGGCCCTCTATCAGGGTGCTTTGAGGGAATCTATCTTAATGGCCAGAGTGGTCTCTTCCAAATGTATAAATGTATGATTCTATGAAGCTGATGCCATGATAAATATGTTATTACAGTCGGCCTTTACTTCCAGGACCCAGACAAGGATAACAAAATCTGTGCATGCTCAAGTGCCATTATATTCAATGGTCAGGATATTTTCAAGCTATGGGTGTTTATATCTGTGAATGCAGAATCCGGGGATACAAAAAAACACTTGTGTTTGAAGGTCCTCTGGATCATTCATTGACTTTGCATGATATTTCACATAAAGGCATATTGAAAGGTGGCCAGCAAAATGCCACTTTTTCTGCTCTACTTTCAAGGGTAGGCCAACCCATTGTATTCAGGTCAATTTCCAGTAAATGGCTAGCTGCCCCCTCTTTGGGTGGTACCTATGGTATTTCTATTGTTGTTATTAACAACTGTGTTTTTAATCTCTCCATGTTTTCATTGTATTTGGTTTTATGTTAACATTGTTTTAGTGAGCTGTCTTGATTGTCTTTTCTGGCAGAAGGACAGGGTATACATTAAACAAATGCATTTTAAAGTGATATACTGGATGGATAGCTTACTCGTCAGAGTGAAAATGTGGCCAGGAGAGTGTACAAAAATCTGAGTGATCTTTTTTGGTGTCCAGAATTGGACAGAGTAAATTATTCTACTATGTGTTAAACTCTGTAAATGTATAGAAAAACCAAAAAGCCTGGGAAAGTTAGCAGTTCCTTAGTGTGATGTACCAGTTGAGTTTTCCTGGGAAGGAGAGGGGGAGTTTTCCATCAATGGGATGCCTCTGTTCAGTTGTCATGCATGCTCCCAGTGTGGTCCAAAGATCTGTTGTTGCAGTTACAACTGGTTTTACAGCCACCCACCACCAAATACCCAGGGAAATGACTCATACTTGTGACGTGGTATCTCCAGCAGGAGAAAAATGACAAAAATGATGAAGCGATTATAACTCATATACAAAATGAACAACCTCAAGAGAAATAAGAGTCCCAGAAGACAAAATACATTAAATAGCTACAGTTTATCGCTCATGTCAGAGACTGTGTGTTGTTTGTCATGAAATAAAGAGACCAGACAAAGAAAGTATGGTATAAAGAGCCAGTTTTTGACCTATTCATTTAATATTTAACTACTGCAACCTGCAAAAAAGAGGGGATTAAATCCACACAATGGGTATAGTCAAGGCTAGGTGTCAACCTTGGGACTATCTCCATAGACCACCCTTGGGCCAGCACCAAACATTGAGGGTAATCCAAATTTTCATGATTACTCACTCTGGCAGTGTAATGGAAGGCTGCCCTGGGGCGTTCCATACCAAACCAGATAATTTTTCACGAGTGAGAAACCCCTCAATCAACTTGGGCCCCAGAAACCAGAAAGTGTATGTTGTTACTAGTTATCATAAAAATTGCATATTAAGAGCCTGTAATAGGTTGTTTTCAACTTTTTACTAGGCAAGCTTAGTTAGCCAGACTGCCATTTAGGGTGCATCTACACTGTAAAATCAATGCAGTTTGACACCCCTTTAACTCCAATGGCTCAATGCTGTAAAGTCATAAGAGTTGTCGTTTTACAAAGCTCTGATGAAGAGACATGGCGCCTCGCCAAACTATGAATCGTAAAATTTCATAGCCTCGAACCCTGGCAGTTAGAGTGGTGTCAAACTGCATTAATTTTACAGTGTAGCTGAAACCATAGTTGTGTAGATAATAATTTCTGTTTGACATTAGAGCTAAACAGGAGCAGTTGGCATTAATCTCCTGAGAAGCCAAATTTTTACTGGGCCTATTACGGTGGTATTAGCAATCCAAAGATAGCCAAAACTTACTGTATTTTTAAAAATCAACCATTGCTTTTTGTTCCAATTAAAGTAAAAACAAGTAATAGTTTAACACATCTGCCTGCAGTGCCATTTCATATCTCTGTGTGTGCGCACGCGCACGCGTGTGCATGCGTGTATGTGTCAGCTACTATTGCATCTCGAGATTTTCTCTGCAGTGGAATTAAATTGAAGGATTCTAGGAACTGAAGATTTCTCACTGCCAGTATAACCCACACATGCCAATTCCATCGCTTTCATATCTTGAGTCACTGATATGTAAACCATCTCAAAACATCAAGAGATTTTGATTCATCATTCTTTTTCAAAACAAATAGTTGTGTGTCATTGGAGCTCTCCGTTTCAATAATATTGAGAGAGATTACTTTAGTTCAGACTGCTGCAAGTCTGACGTCTATGAAGTTCTTGTGTGAAAGTTCTGCCATTATATACAGCAAATGGGTTTGACGTTATCTTGCAATGTTCTACAACCATTTGCAGTTTAATCTTGCTTTAATGAAAAAGAAAAATAAACCTCAGGTACTCCTAATATTTTTCATCTATTCACTTTCCATTGGCCTGTGAAGTATATAAGTCCTATCTTACCATTCTTAATAGAGAGGTTCGACTCAAAAGATGGAAGATGCTGCACCATACTTTTGAAGGTTATGCTTCACACACTCACAACCGTTGTCTTGTGGAGTCCCTCAGGGTTCAGTACTGTCCCCAATGTTGTTTAGCATCTACATGAAGCCGCTGGGGGAGATCATTTGGAGTTTTGGAGTAAGATGTTATCTGTATGCAGATGACGTCCAAATCTGTCACTCCTTCCCACCTGTCACCAAGGAGGCTGTCCAGACCTTGAACCCATGCTTGGCAGCTGTGTTGGACTGGATGAGGGCTAACAATTTGAAATTGAATCCAGACAAGACAGAGCTCTTCCTGGTTAGTCGAAAGGCAAACAGGGCACAGGGTTACAGCCTGTGTTGGATAGGGTTACACTCCCCCTGAAGACACAGGTTTGGAGTTTGGGAGTGATCCTGGATTCATCGCTGAGCCTGGAACCCCAGGTCTTGGCGGCCAGGGGAGATTTTGCACAGTTAAAGCTTGTGCACCAGCTGCGCCCGTATCTTGGGAAGTCTGATCTGGCCATGGTGGCCCATGCTCTAGTTACATCCCGAATAGATTACTGCAATACACTCTACGTGGGGTTGCCTTTGAAAACTGTTCAGAAACTCCAACTAGTCCAACGGGTGGCAGCCAGATTACTCACCGGAGCACCATACAGGGAGCATACCACCCCCCTGTTATGTCAACTCCAATAGCTGCCAGTCCATTTCCGAGCACAATTCAAAGTGCTGGTCTTGGCCTATAAAACCCTATACAGCTCCAGCCCAACTTACTTGTCCGAACGTATCTCCTTCTATGTTCCACCTCGTAGTTAAGATCAACCGGGGAGGCCCTGCTCTTGGTCCCACTAGCTTTGCAAGCGCGTCTGGTGGGGACGAGGGACAGGACTTTCTCGGTATTGTGAGAGAATTGGTTGTCCGTTTCCCAGTGGATGCCCTGATGTTTGATGTTTTACCATCCTTCTAGGAGGCTTCTCGCATTCTTATTCTTATCAGTTGGGCTGGTTCTTACCAGCACATCTTGCCCAAGGATATTACAAATGTTAATTGAAGAATCTTACAATTCTATCTATAACTATAAATGGCCAAAGACTCATATGATGGAGTTGTGTCTCTACCCGATGTAGTGTATTACTATACTAACCTTGGTTCCTTTCTTCCTTCTTTTTCTGTAACATGGCCACAAAGAGGGGATCAGAAGCATGAACAAATATTTTCAGTCATTTGACTTTACATGATGGCCAGGTAAATAATCACTACTAGTTTTAAACTACTGTTTATTTGAACTGGCCAAATCCATGTGCTCCACTTTGAAGTTGATTTGCATGGGCAAACCATCTTTAAAATTAACAATCAATCATTAACTGAAAGTATAAGCAGCTTTTTCCAGTCTCTGAGTGGCTGCCAGAGAAGAAGGAGTGAATCAGGTTAAGGCTCATTCACATATTAAACTATAGCTTATAGCAGTGTTTCTCAACCTTCCTAATGCTGCGACCCATTAATACAGTTCCTCATGTTGTGGTGACCCCTAACCATAACATAACCCTACTTCATAACTGTATTTGTGTGTGTGTGTGGAAGGGGGGGGGGGTTGGGTTGATTTTGTCATTTGGAAGTTGTCGTTGCTGGGATTTATAGTTCACCTACAATCAAAGAGCATTCTGAACTCACCAACAATGGAATTGAAACAAACTTGGCACTCAAAATTCCCATGACCAACAGCAAATACTGGAAGGGTTTGGTGGGCATTGACCTTGAGTTTGGGAGTTGTAGTTCACCTACATCCAGAGAGCACTATAGACTCAACAAGGATGGATCTGGACCACACTTGACACAAATGCTCGATATACCCAAATGTGAACACTGGTGGAGTTTGGGGAAAATAGATCTTGACAGTTGCTGGAATTTATAGTTCACCTACAATCGAAGAGCCCCTTGCACCCCACCAATGATAGAATTGGGTAAAACTTCCTATACAGAACCCTCATGCCTTGAAGGGACTAGCTGGTGTGAGCCTCCATCCCACTTCTCACACTCTCCCTCACCCACACAGGCGCATCATGCTGCCATGCGCCAAGCACACCTGCTCTCCCCTCCCTGCTTGAGTCTCAGAAACAGCCCCTCCCTTGGCTGGGAGGCCTGCCAATCACAGCAAAGGAGAGCTTTAGGTGGGAGAATTCGCAGTCTGTTTCCAAAAAGAAAGAGAAGGACAAGTGGAGAGATCTTCAACCTTCTCTGCCAAAGGGCTTCCTAAGACCATCAGAAATATATGTTTTCTGATGGCCTTTGGCGACCCCTCTAAAACCCTCTCGCGACCCCCCTGGGGGTCCCGACCCCCAGGTTGAGAAACACTGGCTTATAGTGTTATATCTATCATTCTATACATCTATCAGTCACAGTCTAACAGCTGTGTACTATAATAATTTCCTTAAGCAATGTATGTTCCTTCATTGTTTTTGCAACAGACTACAAATTTTGACATTTAGCACAATTATTTCCTTATAACACATAACATGGACTGATAAGGATGTTTTATACGATGATTTGGTTTTTATTGATGATTAATGTTTTATACTGTTTTGATTAATTTTGTATGTAATTTATGTATTTTTGCATTTTAATTATTAATGATTATGTATGATGGTTTTAACTGTTTATATGATGGCATTGAATTGCTGCCTGTGTAAGCCATCCTGAGTCCCCCTTTTGGGGTTGAGAATAGATGGGATATAAATGCTATAAATAAATAAATAAATATTCATGCTTAGAAATAAGTTTTGAAAAGAAGAACCAAACAGATTGGAAACACACCCTTTCCTTTTAAAAGAAAAGGAAAATAATCCCCTGCAAAAGAAAATACTACCGTAACACCTGTGTGTATATGTTCCCTTAGGTCATATGTAATCACTGGAAGGGTTTTGGGCAATGACTACTCCGAGGTTATTTTGCCAGTGCCATTCTCTGAAATACAGCCTACAGTACTTGGTATTCAATAGTCTCCTGTCCAAGTACTAATTAGAGTTGACCCTGCTTAGCTTTCAAGACCAAAAAGGGATCCAGTGCATTTAGGGTATTTATAGGCTAATACTCTGACAACTACACGGTAGTTTTTTCTTGTTTTGCAACATTACAGATGGAACTCAAGCTGCATTGCATACTGGGGGTTTTTTTTATTTAAAAAAGTCTTTGTCATTTAATACCCTGAGTTTGTATTAGTACCCTGCCTATGTAGGAAGGGCTGGTGTTAACATTTTATTTTCCTGGTTCACCTCTAATGTCTCAGCTAGAGGTGTGTCCAGACTGCACTATTGTAGCAGTTTGATACCACTTCACTTGCCATGGCACTCAACTATGGAGTTCTAGGATTTGCATATTGGTGACTGCTTAGACTTCTCTACTTGACTCCTCTGAGATACAGCATTAGATCTCTGTGATAGAGAAGGATTTCTTTAACCTTCTTTTACTCATGATGCCTTTCCATCAGAGATATTTATGCACAAACTCAAGTTTTATAGGTATATAAAATAGCTATGCAAATCAGATATTTACCAACAATAAATTAGTATTTGCAAGGCTTGTTAAACAGGCTGGTTTTCCTTTTTTATGAAGTAAAGCTGAAGCATTTCTGCAGAGTCCACTGTAAAAAAAACCACATTATTGCTAACAGATTCATGTAAATGCTCAAAACAGTCCTTAGGTGGCAATTGGCAACTTTTACTTTTGCCAAAGTTTTTGTGAACCCGACATTGAACCAGGGAACCCATTTGAAGTCACAGTTTAAGCAGCAGCATGGTCAAGAATAGTATTTTCATGGTCATTCTCATTTATTTATAGTGCAGCACCAAACTACCTATTCCAGGAGTCTATAGAATACAGTCATAACATCTAAACTGCTACATCTGTGCAGTGTGGATGTCCTTCTAGTAGTTAGTGGTTCAAGTATTTATTTATTGTGTTAGAAGCAAATTGAGGATATAGTTGTAATGTATTTAAAAATGCAATCAAAGTTAAAACTTTCATTTATTTATTTATTTATTATTCAGTCTTATATGCCGTCACTCCCCGAGGGCTCGGAGCAGCTTACAACACAGAAAATATGTAACATAGTCAGGTGACTCCAAAATACAATTAGTAAACACATCGTATAAGAAAAGTTAAAAACCACATTCAAATGCCAGCCGGAACAGTTGGGTTTTGCAGGCCCTGAGAAAAGGCAGCAGATTTTGCAGGGCACGGACTTCTTGGCATTCTATTAAATGTCCTTTGACCAGTAGAAGAGCACTTGAGTGCCTCTAGGGTTGCTATAGGAAGGTCCCTCCATTGTGCATGTGGCAGGGCTCAGATTGCATTGTAATAGGTGGTCTGGTTTGCTCTTCTCCACCTTAGTATGTCATGGACACCACTTTGTGACCCATTTCTGAATATTGGCTCTGCATCTAGTGGTGCCAGAACCCATTCGTTCAGCACCTTCCAAGTCGCCCAATCTTCTGTGTGCCCAGAGGTCTCTCATTCAGCATCAGCCATGGATTGAGGTTCCGGTTTTAGCCTGACATACCCAA